>JAYESA010000005.1:225966487-226227456 GCA_036927795.1 Iris macrosiphon | reverse complement strand
GAAAGAAAGAAAAAAACATAAATTCTTTAAATGTTGTATGGTAATTGAATTTGTCCATGATAGTGCAAATTTAAAACTTCTAATCAATAGAAAGTGTGTGTCGTCTACATAATTGCATCCATTATTCCACAAAAATAGTAATCATAGCATTTACATTGCTCACATTTTTTGGAATAGAGGAACAAAAATACTATAGCCCTAAAAATGAACATCTTTTAATTTAAAATTACGTTGCACAGATAATATGACACAACATGAGCAAATATGACAACATTAGCAAGTCAACGACTTCACATGTCCTAGTGTATTATAGAGTGTTCGTGCTTCCTAGCTTAAAAACATGTTCTTACTTGATCAAATCATAGTTGATAGTTTTATTATATAATAATTTAAGTATCTAAACATAAGTTTACATAAGATTGATCATATCATAATTAATATGTAATTTTGTTATTCGGTGGGTTAGGTCATCTATTTTCCAACCTGGATCCAGAACCGAAAATTCTATAATCATATTAAAATATATATTTTCTTATTTGACTAACACATATTCCTTAATATAATAAATTGATAATAAAACATAATTCTGTAAATTTATGAATATATGTTGTTGCCAAATGGATGTGTAGTGTTCCAAAAGAATCCTAAAGATCAAACCAAACCCAATGGGATTCTGATGAAGGATGGTTTATGCATGTCTTGCATTGCATACTTATAACAGAACATACTTGCTCAAAATAGAAATTGACCCACAGAGAAAAAAAAATGATGTGATCCTTACTTAAGATCAAACCAAAACCAATGGGATTCTGATGAAGGATGGTTGAAGGATGGTTTAATGCATGTCTTGCATTGTATACTTATAATAGAAGATACTTGCTCAAAATTGAAATCAACCTACATAGCAAAATATGATAAAATCGGTGATCCTTACTTGAGATCAAACCAAGGACAATGGGATTCTGTGAAGGACGACTTAATGCATGTTATGCATTGCATACTTTTAACAGAACATAATTGTTCAAAATAGAAATCAACCTACACAACAAAACATGATGAAATCAGTGATCCTTATGAGTCTACTGTCATCCACTAGTTGACCTGTAAAACTCCTACAAGCTGCTGATTGGGTTCATAATGTCTTGAGAATGTCCCATTAGCCAATTATTTCTGCAGTCATATGTCAAACCCTGCATAGCATACTTTTAGCTAATACTATAACACATCAATTTGAAACTTCTCCATCAGAAGGATTGTTAGTTATTACTATCCCATATACCGACAAACCTATATCAGGATTTTGGTAGATGCCGGCCAAGCTGCCCTTACAGAAAGGCAAAAAAAAATCCTGTCTCTCGAAGTAGTTAGATCATTATGGCCAATCATATTGTATTGCCCTACCATATCTGTACTACATAAAGAAAAGGGGTTTATGTTACTCTAAAACCTAATCGAACTCTTAAACAGGCTTAATTTTGGAACCCAACTCTCAACCTATAAAATAGATATAGCTAATCCTTGCATCTTTCAAAGAAGAAATCATATGAAAAGGACAAATTTTAAAATTTCCAATATTATTTCACTTGATAAAACAATTGATCATGATTTGCTTTGATTTTATACAAGGAACATAAAACATACTGTCTACTGGAAGTACTACTGTACTAGATTCACTTCATTTGCTTGCTGCATTGATCTCTATTTCCCTATAATCCCCTAGTATCAGACATCAAGTAGAGTGCTCAAGTTAGTTGGAAATCTGGACATTCTACACAATTGCGCATGTATTACGTACAAAACTTGAAATCAAATTAACATATTATAATGTAAATAATTTCCATCAATTGTCAACGACAAAACAAAGAACCAAAGTTTGACATTTCATATTCCTTTTATATCATAAGAATAAGATCCTTGTTGCATGGTGACACACATGACATGAAACAGATATAACGAGATTGCATTCGAAAAATGAGGGTACAACATGATAGATGCAACATATTAGTTTGCAAGAACCGTTTCAACAAAAATAGTGATTAATGATCACCTAGAATCATTCCCGTGGATTAGTTTGGCAAACCTATCCTATCCATTCCTACTCACCTCTTGGTCTTCCGTTAAAAGTTCCAAAATAAAGCTACACTTTCATGATAAACATACAGAGTTAACAAACTGTATCTAAAACTCAAGCTTTAAGAATCAAAGTAAGCTTTAAGAAGGAAAATAAACATACTAGTGTTCTAAAAATCGGGCTAGGCAGCCGCCCAGGCGCTAGGCGGTCGCCCACTGCACCGAATTCGGCCAATTCGGCCTCCTAGGCGCCTGTTCGGGCCTAGGCGGCCCTAGGCGGTCCTAGGCGGCCCAGTTCGGCCAATTCGGCTAAGGCAAAAATTTAAAAATTCAAATTTTCAAATTTCAGATTTGAAATTGCAAAAAAAGTTCAAATTCCAAAAAAAAAATTCAAATTTCAAAAAAAATTAAAAGAAATGCAATAAAAATTCAAAATATCAGGAAAAAAATAAAAATATTAAAAAAATTTCAATTCTTTAAAAAAAAAAATTTAATAAAAATTTATTTTTTTTTTTCTGTTCGGTCGCCTAGGCGGCCTAGACGCTAGGCAGTCCTTTGGCGCACCGATTCTGCCTAGCGCTTTTTATAACATTGAAACATACAGAGTTAACAAACAGTATCTAAAACTCAAATAGCTGCACAAAGAATCCAAGCAAGAAAACAACTCACATTATGAAATATTAACAAGCTTTGCACGCCCGCTCTTCTCGTCAACCTCAACCTTCAAACCCAGTCCGTTGATTTCAGGCGTGTCAACAGGCCCCTGCAGCTGAAGCTCGCTCACTTCCCGCTGGTTCTCTGCATTCCCTTCCAGCAAATTTCTTATCGCCAACAATCCCCACTCTCTCAAGAACGGATTGTCTTCGTCCACAACGCACTGCTGCATCAGCAGGAAGATCCCACTCCTCTCCCTAACCTCATCTTGAGCTCGCTTCCTCCGGTGCGAACAATTGGCAATGACAGAAACAATGTCTCTCCGGAACCCTTCGTAAGGGCACGCCTTCACAGGGCCAGCCGCAGTGGACGAACTAGATTTTCTAACGATCGACGGCGGACCGAGCTAGCCAAGTGCAGTTAGCATAAACTCCAAGAGACCTGAACTCAGCAACGAATCGACCAGATGCACTTCCGTTCCTACATCAGGATCCTCCCAAGCGCACACATCCCTCAATATCGTGAGCGAGTAGCCGAGAACGTCCGTTCCCGGCGAACCAGTGGGGAGGGCGGAACCACGTCCGAAGCTACGACCTACCGCGGCAGTATAGCCCTCCTTTGCGACTTTCAAAACAGCAAGTGCAAAGTCGGTGGTTACAGCGACTTCCTCCGGCTGCGAACTCAAGGTGTTCGACAGAATGCGTAGGAGAAATGCCTGCTCCGGAAGTCGTAGCTTTCGGAACAGGGGGTAGAAGTGGGGCTCCTCGATGCAGATTCGGGCGAGGAGCCACTCGAACCACTCTTCTTGGTACCCAACGGTGGAGGCGATGGCGATGATTTCGGCGAGGACCGGGACGTCGATGATGTCCGGCGAGGAAGAGGAGGAGGAGGAGTTGTAGAGGAGCATGCAGAGGGGGTCGAGGACTTGGGGGTGGCGGACGCGGGAGAGGGAGAGGAGGAGGGAGGGGGAGAGGAAGGGGAGGGGAGGGGGGGGCCACAGGGAAGAGGAGGAGAGGGAGAGGGAGAGGTTGGCGAGGACCTGGAGAGCGGCGCGGAGGAGTTCGGGTTCGGAGGAGTGTTCGAGGAGGGAGGAGATGCGTTGGGGGCCGTCGGATCGGAGGAAGGGGGCGAGGTGGGGGGAGTCATCGCTGGCGAGGAGGTTGCGGAGGAGGCGGAGGTGGGGTAGAGGAGTGGGGAGGAGGAGGAGGAGGAGGAGGGAAGGGAGGAGGGAGGGGATGGCGGCGAGGCGGAAGCGGCCTTCGGGGGTTCTGGAAGCTTCTAGAAGGGATTCTAGGGTTTCTCCAGGGACTTCGAGTACTGCTGCTGCTTCCATCGGTGGGAATTTTGCACTGGAAATTTAGAATGTTTGGTGCTAGGGAGGGAATTGATTGAGAAGGAAGGTAGAAAAAATAAATATAAATAAATAAATAAATATTTAATGTCTAAATTTTGGTAAATTTTATAGACACTACAAAATTTACTTAAACTAGTCCAAATTTTTTTTTAAATTATTTACAAATTTGTCATCAGAAAAATTGTTCCAAGCTGTCCAAATTTTTTTTCCAGGACTGTCACAATGTTGAAAGTCCTTCCAATTGGAAGAATTGTCAACATTTTTAAATGTACTAATAATTAGGAGGATAGAAGAAGAAGAAGAAGAAGAAGAAGAAGCATCAGCATCAGCAACAGCAGCAGCGGGCAGCGGCGGGGTGCGAGTGGCAGCAGCAATGGGTTGTCATAAGTAAAATGTGAGGTGCCTTTAGTATTTGCCTAAATTTTTAAGTTAGAAGTGTTAGGACTTAAATTCTAAATTAATATATAATTAATTTTTATAAAGGCATTATAAAAATTATTTAGGCTTGTTCAATTTTTTATTTTTATTTATAAGTTTGTCATTGAGAAAAAATTGTTGGAGTTGTCCGCTGCATAGTATAAATTAATATATAATAAATCATTCCATCTTCGTTTTCTTAAGGACGAAGCTTTGGTTGGTTTCACGATTTCTGTGTTATTGATTTGTGTGCTCCTCGACTAACGAGTTTCTTGATTGTCGGTCTTTGACCTCGGATTGCATTTTTTGACTTTTAGCTAGCTTGCTCACGCACTTTCTTTGAAAGCACGTCCTATTCTTGCCCGCGCACTTTTGTCAAGTGCGTCGTGTTGGTTAACTTGACAAAGTGCGCCACCCCTTTGTAGCTCGTGTACTTTCTTGCAAAAGTGCGTCAACCTTATTTCTGTGAGTTTGTGCGTCAACCTTACTTATGTGTGTTTGTGCGCATACTGTTTCCTGCGCACGTTGGGCCCTTTGCTTGGTTTAACATTTACGTTGGTTGAATGATTGTGAGGATGTGGATGACTTGTATTTCGATCTAGAATGTATATAGACCTAATGACCTAGTTATGATATGCTAAATTGACTAAGTACCTGACATGAGTCATGTAGATGTGGCCCTATATGCACTTGTTATTTTACTTGCTAATTAGATTATTTTTCCTTGATCACCTTATTATACGTTGGATAGAATAAGGGGCATAGTTCAACTTGGGTGACGTTCTGCAACCCCGGTCCTTTTTTGGTTTAAGGATTGTGGATCAGATCTCGAGGGTTTCTCGCACTACTCTTATCCTCATTCATCGATATAATAAAGTGACAAATTAATGTGACCAATATTAGACTATCATGTCCTGAATAACTTGCTACCTGATAACTTGTCCATGATCTTGATACTAGAACTTGTTCCTGCCCTGACTATTGTATCCGTGATGATACACTTGATCGCAACGAGAGTGCTACTTGATATATAGTGAGCCGTCGTGCAACATACTCCTGCTACGTGATATATGTAATTATTTCTATGCACGAATATGGTAGTTGGACAGTGACTTTAGTCGTGGCTAGATAGTATTGATTATTGCATCACACTTGGGTGAATCCAGATTTAACTTTCGAGTGATAATATGGGTTAGTATCAAGAGTTTCCGTACTTAAGGTATGACATCTAAGAAAAAATATCCATGTGACTACGGCATGAGATTCTAATTAACCTAGGGTTAACTAAGCAACTTAATTAGTAGAGCATTGGGAGAGAATGGTATCTCGAGATCGTGCATGTCGAGCCACCCTAAATTAGCTAGGAGTAAATGCCACTCCCCGTTCCTGATATACGTATTTGGAACATATTAGTTTTTCTACCTATATCATTTGTTGCTTGCATGGTAATTAGGTTGCATGTCGTGGAGACTAGACCTATTCTTTGGTTCAATTAGATTCATGGTTTAATTGTTGGGTTGGTTTTGTAATGAGTTGAACCCATAGTCTAAACTTCAAACCCTAGCTATATAAGTTAACTTCTTTCTCTCTCTTCCTCTATTCTCTCATTTTTCTCCTTCCTTCATTTAGGCAAGTACACCTTGTACTACATGAACAAATCTCTTGATTTTTTATTCTTGCTCTTTTTTGCATTTTATTAGTCTAATATGTGCACATTATGATTCTAAACACTTTTAGTACTTTGAGTTTTCGCTTTTAATATGGGGATTTGAGTATATCTACATTTAAAGTTTAAGGTTTTCATGGGTTCCAAAATTTTTTTTTGGTTTTGATCTATTAAAATATGGTATTTTAGAAAACCAGTTTTTGTGGGTGATTGAACATTCAATTTCAGACGTTTTGGCTTTTGGGTCACTTGATTTGGAGTTAAAATAAAGTTTTTATGAAGAAACATTATTTTAATTTTTGGAGCTTTCTGCCATGGCTGAACATGCTGTTGGGGGAGGCGAACTTCCCAAGCGGTCATGTGACCCATGCGGCATTAGCTCATGCGGTCCGACTCATGCGACCCATGAGGACTGAGCTTATGTGGCCCATGCGGCCAGAGCCAGCACCCAAGGATCAAGCGTACTTCCCCCTAAATAATGGTGTGCACCAGACGGATGGCCACTGAGGAAAACAAGTGGGTTTCTTCTTCCCTGCTCGTTATTGCATTTTACTAATTTTGGGCGTTTATCCACGGGCACTTGTTAGCCGTAAATTTGGACATTTAGTTTTCTTACATTATTGTAATTAATCAGACTGCAGCTGATCATGGTTATGTACTTTTGATACTCTTCCAGCTTTCTTATTTTTGCACAACTGGTTTCCAAAATATTATGGTAGGACGTTTGGGACGCCTTACTTTCTTGTCATATATGTTCTATGTTTACTATTTTTACTTGACTGATTGAGACAATAGATATGTTGTGTGACCCTACGTGACTTGCTTGTAGTATGCACCCCCTTGTCTAGTTACAGACGTGACCGTCGTATGATGTTCTATACCTTGTACGAGGGAGCTGGCCATGTCCATCTTCGTATTTTGGTACTGGGACGTGACAAGATTTTAGTGGTGGCCAATCCATGTCTGTGTTTTCAGACTTGTGGGGCGTTATGGTCATAGGGGTCTCAATCAAACATGTGCCTTTGAAATCCTGAATTCGTTCTCCTCGAAGCCTTGCTTGACTATCGAATCAATTGTTCCCTTGATCCTTCCCGTCCATTTCTTGATGTTTATTGTCATTTTCTTTAGGGATTCTTCAGTTGCTGGAGCAGCAAGCTTGGCAGGACAGGGTTCCCCTGGACAACAACGGGAGGTAGCATATGTTCAGAGTCAAATTCGGATAGAGCTTGTAGTTGAACAAGCTGGCACAGTGGGTCCAAAAGTTGGACATATTGAGCAACCAGCCCCTGAGATCCCCGTACCCCTTATAGTACTAGCAGTACCAGCAGTACTTGACACCCCAACATTGCTGGAGATCCTCCGGGGAATGATGGCTACGCAGCAACACCAGATGGCGGTACAACAACATCAACAGTTTCAACAACAAGAGCAGAATGTCTTATTGAGTTAATGTTTACAGACGACTATGGAATGAGGTGGGAGGACTGATTCGGGGGCGTCAGTTATATTTTGCCGACTTAACCCAAGGTACTTCGATGGCACGGAGGATGCCATCACAACAGATGCCTGGTTGTAAGATATTGAGGTTATTCTGGCAGCAACAAGGGTTCCTGTCACGCCCCAGTTCCAAATATAAGGAACTGAGCCACGTGGCAATGGCCAGAGGGTACACTTCGATGGGCATCCCAATCTAATGGACCCGACAGAGTGCACCTAAGCTGTAAAGTACAATGATAATACCCAGCATATAAAACATAAACAGTGAAACTAAATCTCATCCACAAATAAATGAATATAGAATACATAGAGAAATCAAATCTACTACTGTGCAGAAAGGAAATAAGACTGGAAATGTATCATAATACAATACGAATAAAGTCACACGGGAAAAAACCCGCTAATACAAATACTGAATGAAAGGAAGCAGTAAGATAACTAGGGCCGATATCAGCAAACTAGATAATGATACCGGGCCCAGGGTGAAGTCACTACCAGAGATCAAACGAAGTCCTCGGGAAAGATCTCGTCCTCTGTAACAAGTCCTGCTCCTGGATATACACCTGGTTTGTACTCCTCCGGGTAGTCCTCCTCGCCTAAACCTAGAAGGAAACCAGATCCTCAGAGGGCCGTAATAAGGTACACAAATAGTATGCCATAGTAAAACAGAAAAGAAATAATATGATACACCGGTATAATCTAGAATAACCACCTAAATGAGACGCAACTTTCAAGACAATGTTCGACACGTGGGCTTTTCAAATAAAAAATTGTAGCTCCGAGGCACAAAGACATACGGTATGGACCGTAGCTTCGAGCATAGAGTCACACAGGTGATACTATGACTCCAGATAGAGGATCTCTACATAAATAGGAATATATATATATAGCATCTAGTAACTGTCTTCCCCTCACAATGCAGTCAACGAATGCTTGCTGAACCTGAACCTCTATCTAACAATGTCGTCATATTGGTGTAACTATCAACAATCACGATCCTAAAGTTATCACAGATTCTGGTCATGGTGACAATATCATGATACATGAAGTCTGACATGATGACAGTGTCTGAATGTGTCCTAGGATTCTGATATAACCAAGTAGGTACATCAAGGTATCGAAAAATATCTAACAATCGATACTAGACGTTATCGACGAACGTCTGCACCTGGATATGACCCGAATGCTAAGTAACGATTCTGATCCAAAGCGTACACAATGCATAGATAGAATAAACAGTAAATATAGAACTGAGATACAGAATGGCAAGGTACACTTGCATGGCTCTGGATGCTGAAGGCGGAGCTCCGATACAACGTCTAAGTCCGAGGATCCCAAAGTACCTAGAGATGATATATAAAATTAATTAATAATCTAGCTCGAAACTATCTAAAATAAGAGATGACATCACGACTAGCATAGGCTTCCGTCTTAGTTACATAGCTCACGTCTAAGGTACTAACTAGAGGGTTGACCCAAGTTGACTATGGTAACGTTGCATCAAATACGATCATCAAATAGCATAACATCCTCAAAAAATATCTTCAAACCCTAATATTCATCACAGTGATTTCAGTCATCTAAGCTATGTTCATCCTCGACCAAACCATCCCTGTAATCATAGACATAATTTTATACAACCAATTTAGTTGACGCACCTAAATACGCATAATATTCACGTATAATATCCTCTTTCATATCATCAACTAACGTACCTAAATTTATTGGAACATCCCCAACATATGAATTTTCCATATATATATCCTCAAACAATTGTTATAAAATATCCATTTCTCATATATGTATAACCTCAACAATTTCTATTAAACCATGCATTTTTACATATATAAATAATCTCAAACAAGCCATTAAAATATGCATGGGAAATACTCAGGAGACCCTAAACCTAACTAGGGTTTCTTAGCATAAAGAATAATTACAGAATAACGACGAAGGATGAGAAGTTACCCAGGTGGCTGCGGATGGTGGTAGCGGCGGTGCTGCGGCTTCGGTCAGGGACGACATCGACCGCGGGGTGGTGCGTTTGTCGACCGGGGTGGTGGTGCTCGGCGGTATGAGGGTGGTGGTGCTCGGCTGCGATGTCGATGGTGATGCTGACATGGTGGTGGTGCGGTGAACGTAGAGATGGCGATGGTCGTGGTGGTGTAGGAGGTGATGGTGAAGACTGGTGTGTGCTCCGGTGGTTGTGACAGAGGTGGCAGCGGGTTGGAGGTGATGGTGGCGAAGGTAGTCATGGTGGTGTAAGAGGTGATGGTGAAGACTGCTGTGGGCTCCGGTGGCTGTGGCGGAGGTGGTAGTGGATGGAGGTGGTGGTGTCGGGTCGTGGTGGAGGCGGTGGTAGCGTTGCTGGAGGTAGTGGTGTCGGGTCGTGGAGGAGGCTGCAACGGCTAGAGGTGGTGGTGTCGGGTCATGGAGGAGGCGGTGGTGCAGCGACGGGTTGTAGTGGTGCTCCGGGGAGGTGAGGTGATAAAGAAGAAGAAGGAGGAGGGAGAGGGTCGGTTGAATGTGTAGAGGGAGGAGAGGAGAGAGAGTGTGCGGGATTTCTAGGTTTTTTTCTACGGATTAGGGCCTGCCACATGTGGGGGGTTGTGTGTGTGTGTGTGTGTGTGTGTGTGTGTTAATATAGAGGGAGTGTGTGGTTGTGATGGGGTGGGGATTTGAATTAAGGGTTAGGATGCTTCATGAAAGATTTGTACATAGCAAGGGAGAGAGAGAAGGTGAGGTGACCGGTTATGTGAGGTTAGGGGGGTTCATTGGTTTGCACCAATAGGAGGGTGACACCTAGCACCTTTTTTTCATTTAAGCCCCTTAACATTTGGGTATTTACATATGAAGGAAAAATGGTGAGGATTGATGTGGAAAGTTGTGTTTGGTATTTTGTAGGATAAGAGGGTGTTGTGTGTTTTGTATGTGCCTCATGAATGGGTGTTGGGCTAAGTTGGGGTTAGGTTAAGATGGTGTCCCCAATTTAATTAAATAAAGTGTCATATGTGCTATTAAATTAAATAAGAGTACATGGGGTCTTAATTGGGAGTGACACAAAGGTCATGGACGGTATAGGCTTGGTGTCATCTTGGACCATTTAACTGGTTAGGCGAAATGGGTTGATTTTGTATCCCCAAATCGATGGCAATGACATAGGTACAAGACATAGGATTAAGAATTGATTTTCGTGAGTGGGAAGTTGTGCAATTAGAATAGAGCATAAGGGAGTGTGTTTGTGAGTGATAGAAATGTCCAGTGCCTAGGTTGTCTTATCAGGTCAAGAGTGCAAAAATTTGTTAGAAAATAAAGGCTATTGTTGTGCTCCAATTATTGTAGCAACGGTAAGGTGTGGTTTAAATTAAAGAACCAGTCTACACAACCCTAATTTTGAAACCTTAATCAACCTAAAGCTAAACCAAAATTGTTACCATATCTAGTCTACCTAAAATATAATTTTTTGAGGGGATTTATAGTTCCGACGGATGAACAAGTTGATCAAGTTCGATTGCAGCTTCAAGACCTTGCCCGTGACTGGTGGGCGTCAGTAGAGGTTGGCTTGAGGCGTCCTATATCCTGGGATAGTTTCAGGGCTCAATTATGGGCTAAGTACTTTGGAGTCGTAGCACAGTATGAGCTCCAACAGAGATTTATCGGTCTCAAGCAGGCCGGTAGGACTGTGGATGGATATACAGCCGAGTTTTGCAGGCTGAGTAGATTCGCTCCGACTATGATGGATACGGAGTCGAATAGATCAATGAGATTCCAACAAGGACTTCATCTGGAGATTCTATAACTGGTAGAGGGCCACGACTACCAGACTTATGAAGAAGTACTAATAGCAGCTCGGAGTCACGAGCTTACCATGCAGAGGTTATCGGCAAGGACCGAAGGCCAGAAGAGGTCTTATGCTCAGAGCAGAGGAGGATGAAAAGTAGTACCTCGGACGTTAGCACCATCACCTGGCATTCACATCTACGATTCAGTGCCAAGAAGGACGGCAATTTTGACAATGACAGTACCGGCTCGGTAGCAGCCGAGACAGCAACAACAGCAACAACGCTAGGGAGCACCGGTGGGTTGAACTTACTGTGGCAAGGCAGGCCATACTAGAGATGTGTGTTGAGCAGCCAAGGGGTTGTGTAGGAGGTATGACAGTCCAGATCACCAAATTGCCAATTTTCTGATGATACAGAGGCCAGGAGGGCAAGTCCAATAGATATCAGCACTGCTAGTGCCAGGGGCAGTCCAGCAGAGAGGGCCAGGAATAGCAGTAAGGCCATTAGCTCAACATCTGCTACCGACACAAGCTTAGATATACCAACAGCAGCAGAATTAGCAACATGGCCAGCATAGGTCACAACAGCGTGTCCAAGGGAGGCAACAACGAGGAGCCCAACAGGACCAAGGGCAAGCTTTCACTTTATCTCTGGAGGAGGCTTTGGCATCTGGCGACGTGGTGGTAGGTAACATCTCTGTCGCATCTTATCCTACAGTAGCCTTGTTTGATTCAGGTGTATCTCATTTATTTATATCTCCATGATTCGTAACACACATTAGATTAGAGTTTAAGGCGTTGTCAGAGAGGTTGGATATACTCACTGGTAATGGGCTCGTAGGAGTTAGTAGAGTATGTATAGCGTGTCCGGTTGTAGTGTGCAGGCATTTACTACCAGCACGGTTGATCGAGTTCCCTATGGGTAACTTTGACGTTATCTTAGGTATGGACTGGCTGAGAGACAGTCATGCTACGATGGATTGCCATAAAGGTAGGGAATTATTTAGTATCCCGGGCACGAAAGACTTCGTCTTTGATTGATTTGTAGGAGATCAGCATGAAAAAAGGATCGCAGCGACAGTAATAGAAGAAGAAGAACTTCCCGAGATAGTCAAGGAATTATTAGACGTCTTTCTAGAGGAACTTCCAAGGTTACCCCTAGTAAGAGATGTGGAGTTTTGCATAGAGTTGATTTTTGGAGTAGGACCAATATCTTATAAAGTACACTAAATCGCACCATCAGAGCTAGACATACTGTACCAACATGTAGAAGAACTGAAGTCAAAGAAGTTTATTCGAGCCAGTGGATCACCTTGGGGAGTGCCAGTGGTTCTAGTGAAGAAGAAGGATAGGTCATCATGGTTATGTATCGACTACAGACAGTTGAACGCAGTAACAATGAAGAACAAGTATCCATTACCAAGGATCGATGATTTGTTTGATCAGCTGAGTAAAGCCAAGATTTTCTCTAAGATCGATCTTCGATCAGAGTATCATCAAGTAAGAGTTCGGGAGTAAGACATACCCAAGACAATATTTAGGTCACGATATGGGCATTACGAATTCTTAGTTATGTCATTCGGACTGACTAATGCTCCAGCGATATTTATGGATTTAATGAACCATATTTTCATGCCATATCTAGATCAGTTCGTGGTGGTTTTCATAGACGATATTCTAGTCTATTCCAATAGCAAGGAGAAATATGAAGAGCATCTTCGTGTCTTCGGAAGGTCTTGCAGGTTTGGAGGGAACACCAGTTATACGCAAAGCTCAGCAAGTACGAGTTTTGGTTGGATCACGCGTTATTCTTGGGTCACATCATCTCTAGAGCAGGAATAACAATAGATTCGAAGAAGGTTGAGGCCGTAGAGAGTTTGCCAGTTCCTAAGACAGTAGCTGAAGTGCGTAATTTTTTAGGATTGGCAGGATATTATAGAAGGTTCGTGGCAGACTTTGTAAGAATTTCAGCATCGCTGACTCGATTAACGCACAAGGAGGCTAAGTTTGACTGGTCAGCAGAGTGCTAGACATCATTTAAAGAATTAAAGAAGATATTGATTTCAGCTTTGATTTTCATGTTTTTAGTAGATTCTGGAGGGTTTAAAGTGTATTGTGACGTGTTAGGCAAAAGACTTGGGTATGTATTAATGCAACATGGAAGAGTGATAGATTATGCATTGCAGCAGCTTCGAGATCACGAGAAGAATTATCCGACTCACGATTTGGACTTGGCGGCGGTAGTATTTGTACTTAAGTTGTTGAGGCACTACTTGTATGGTGATCAGGCAAAGATATTTACGGATCATAAAAGCTTAAAGTATGTATTCACTCAGAAGGACTTGAACATGAGGCAGAGGAGGTGGCTAGAATTGATAAAGGACTATGATGTCAAACTCCGGTACCATCCAGGCAAGACAAATATGGTAGCAGATGCTCTTAGCACGGGAGGTAGTATATTTATGTTGACATCGCAGCGTCATATCTTAGAAGATCTTCGAGAAATAGGGATCGAGATAGTACTTTAATAAGACGTAGGAGTATTGGCTAGTTTACAGGTACAATCTATCATTATAGAGAGGATTAAGGCGGCCCAGGTAGAGGATTCAAAAGTGTAGAATCTTCGGGCGGAATGTGAGTCTGGTCTTAGGAAAAAGTTGACGATTCATAAAGATTGAACTCTTAGGTTTGGAAATCGTCTGTGTACCAAGTGGGGATATCCGGCAAGAAGTAATGACCGAGGTGCATAGTTTTCAGTATTCAATTCATCCAGAAGGTACCAAGATGTATCAAGACATCAAGCAATATTTCTGGTAGAACGGGATGAAGAGGGAGATAGCACGATTCATTTTTTGATATTTGGTATGTCATCAAGTGAAGGCCGACCAGCAAAGACCAGTAGGATTATTACATTTTCTTCCTATTCTGGAGTAGAAGTGGGAATATATCACGATGGACTTTGTGACCAGTTTACCTAGATCACCAACTGGTCATGATACAGTTTGGGTAATAGTAGATCGTCTTACAAAAGTAGCTCACTTTCTTTATTTTTTAGTAGGACAATCAACAGAGCAGTTAGCGGAGATGTATATGCGACAGATAGTAAGACAACATGGCGTCCCAGTGAGTATCGTATCAGATCGAGACACTCAGTTCACTTCAAATTTTTGGAAGAGCTTGTACTAGATTTTGGGCACCAAGTTGAGATTCAATACCGCCTACCATCCTCAAATGGACAAACAATCAGAGAGAACCATCTAGACCTTGGAAGATATGCTTTGAGCTTGTACTTTGGATATTGGAGGGTCTTGGGAAGATCACCTTTATCTCGTTGATTTCTCATACAACAACAGTTATCAAGCAAGTATTCAGATGACACCATTCGAAGCGTAATATAGAAGAAAGTACAGGTCACCATTGTCATGGGATGATATAGGTGAGCGAAAGATATTAGGCCCAGAGATGATCACACAGACAGTATAAGTTGTCAAGCAATCAGAAAGTGACTTCGGGTTACGCAAGGTAGGTATCGGTATTGGGCGGATCATCATCGTAGGCCTTTAGAGTTTTGTGTCGGCGACCACGTGTTCTTACTGATTTTTCTAACTCATGGAGTCATTAGATTCGGGTTTTGCTGGAAGCTTAGTCTGCGATACGTCGGTTCGTTCGATATTCTGAGCGGGTGGGCAATATTGATTATCGTCTTGCCCTTTTGCCTTCGCTACATGAGGTGCACGATGTATTTCATGTGTCTTAATTGCGCAGGTATGTCCCGGATCTGAGTCATATCTTCAACCATTCCGAGCTAGTCGTTGGTACCGACTTGTCTTACGAGGAATAATCTGTATCCATTTTGGACCAAAGGGAGAAGGTGCTCAAGAATCAGACTATTTATCTTGTCCCGAGTTGCTTGGGGTCATCACCCTTTGGGAGAGTCGACATGGGAGCGCGAGAATGATATCCAGTCTCGGTATCCGCACATATTCGACTCGAAAGGTATGTTCATTCTTATGCCTTAGTATCTCGAATCTCGTGATTCATTTATCCATGCTATGTGATACTGCTTTTCTTTATTTATGCTTGAATTTGATTGAATGTGTATATGCGCTTGTGGTTAGCATAGTGCTTGTTCTGATTTCTCTAGCTAGCCTTGGGTTTGAATTTCGAGGATAAAATTTTCTAAGGTGGGTAGAGATGTCACTTCCCGTACTCGTATAAGTATTTGAAACATATTAGTTTTTCTACCTATATCATTTGTTGCTTGCATGGTAATTAGATTGCATGTCATGGAGACTAGACCCATTCTTTGGTTTAATTAGACTCATGGTTTAATTGTTGGATTAGTTTGGTCATGAGTTGAACCCATGGTCTAAACCATAAACCCTAGCTATATAAGTTAACTTATTTCTCTCTTCCCACATTCTCTTATTTTTTTCTCTTCCTTCATTTAGGCAAGTACACCTTGCACTATATGGAGAAATCTCTTGATTTTTGATTCTTACTATTTTCTTGCATTTTATTAGTCTAGTATGTGCACATTATGATTCTAAACACTTTTAGTGCTTGGAGTTTTCGATTTTAACTGGAGAATTTAAGTAGATCTACATTTGAAGTTTAAGATTTTCATGGGTTCCAAAATTTTTTCTTGGTTTTGATCTATTAAAATATGATATTTTAGAAAACCAGTTTTTGTGGGTGATTGAGCATTCCATTTCAGGCATTTTGGCTTTTGGTTCACTTAATTTGGAGTTAAAATAAAGTTTTTATGAAGAAACATTATTTTAATTTTTGAAGCTTTCTGCTTTGGCTGAACCTGCTGTTGGGGGAGGCAAACTTCCTATGCGGTCATGTGACCCATGCGACCTGAGCTCATGCGGTCCGACTCATGCGACCTATGCGGCCTATCATGCGGCCCGACTCATGTGACCCATGCAGCCCGACCCATGTGACCCATGCGGCCTGAGCCGATGCGGCCCGACCCATGCGACCCATGCGATCATGCGGCCCGACCCATATGCGATCGACTTTCTATGTGATCGACTTTCTATGCGGCACCTGTCCTATGCGACACTGACTCTATGCGTCCCTGATCCTCATGCGGTCTATATGCACGTTTCACCGTTTTGCTTGGTTTGGATGCTTTATTGAGTTTTAGGATTCCACATATGATTTTAATGACTGCTAATATATGTGAGCTACGTGAGCATGTGTTAGACCTGACTATGTGCTAGAAATCATATAATTTACCAATAATTGGTAACTTGACTCGACTATTAGTATCCGTGCTGATACACTTACTATGTGTTATGTGTTCCTACGTGCTAAGTGTTCCTACGTGATTATGTTACATGTTTCACACTGAGGTGTGCCTACGTGCTAAGCGACATGTGATGTAATAATTTCTCCAGCATGGACATGATAGTTAGTCAATAACCATGTGTGGCTAGGATTCGTTTGACTGTTGTATCACACTGGGGTAAATCCAAATTGAACTGCAAAGTGACAAAGTGGATTCGTATCTAGCATGCCGTACTACGGTATGACATATAAGGGGAGTAACATGTGACCACGCCATGTGATTCTAGCTAACCGTAGGGTTAACTAGGCAACTAAAATATGTAGAGCATTGGGAGGGACAGAATTTCGAGATCGTGCTTAACTAGCCACCATCAATCATTATATAGGGAGTAAAGGCTGCCCCCTGGATATTGTTTACTTTTTAATGAGTTTAATTATCAATGTATATATAGATATTGTTCCCCGGTGGTACAAAGAGCACTAGAATATTTTCTGAGGCAAAACTATGGTAGGCCATGAATAAACTACTCGGATGCCTCGGAAGAGAAAAATAAGTTCTGGTTTGGGCAATTTAAGGTAAAAGTTTATTTGATTTTAACATCAGTAATATTTTTATGTTAATATTTTATAACTAACTATTGTACTTCTTGTAGAGAAAATATTTTTATCCACCACACCGGGCCACACAGATCGAGCAACAGTTTTCTTCCGTCGCCACCAAGCTCATTCGTGATGCTATGGATGACCAGAAGGCTCGTGATCGCGAATAAAAATTGATCCAAGGCTGGATCATGCCTGAACATTGGACTGCGATGAGGGATAGATTCAATGAGGATAGGTATAGGAAAAAGTCGGAGAAGGCCAAGGCGGCTCCGTAGAGGAAGAAAAAGTGGTATGGTGGATCGATTCCGATGACGGAATATTTTTGTCGCTTAGTACGTCTTTCATTATATACATACAATTTTTAATCATCTTGGCCTAATTTTTTTACTTTAATAACAAATAATATATTTCTTAACATGTCTAGAGGGGTGAGGACGCGAACATGGTGACAGTATTTCTCGCCACTCTTAGGAAGGGGGAACAACTTATCGATGATAGGGTGACGCCGACCTACGTAAGTATTACTCTTATATTTTGCTAATTTTGATATAACTTAGCAAAAATACATGTAATTAGTAATAAGTACCTAAGATATATAGTAAGTAGTATGCTTATCGATAGATACATATTTTTCTAGGATGAGTATAGGAGGCTCCGCGAAGAGTCGACCCAGCCCACACCTAGAGAAGGGGGTAGTTCCTCGGAACCCCGAGCCCACCCAACTCTCGGATGACAAGTTGTGGATGAGAGCCGTTGGTGGTCTACATAAGTGTACGTACTATGGTACATGATCCTACGACGCCTATGTTGTATCATAGTCCTCTAGGACACCCTTTGACTGTGTGCATACCCCACCGCCCTCCCAGGAGTCATAGTAAGCCCAGGAGAGAGTTGACCTTCAGATCGCATCTCTGCATGACAAGTTGATACAGAGGATTACGGTGCAGCTGCAACTGCAGACGAACGATGCGACGCTCATAACACGTTTTGAATCGCTGGAACGTAGGATCATGGAGCTGAGGGATCTGGCCATATCGACAGAGCACAATGTGACATTGCTGCAGGAGTCACAGTTGACTGTGGGTGCCACACTATCGAGGATGCAGGCATCATATTTAGTGTCTCGTTTCCCCTATTCGGAAAGCGCGGCTAAGAAATACTTGGTATCGTTCGATCGGGATAGATTAAAATAAGATCATTTCCTCGTTATGGATTGATTTCTTCGGAATTAAGTCCCATATTCAGCGGATCGTGCCTTGAGGAAGGACTCGACGGCAGAGTCACGAGGGGCCTTTCCGTTGTATTTTATTTTCTTGTCCGTTTTTGATGCCGCTTGGTTTCTTTCTTGTTGGTTTTATGACTTACATTTTCCTGAACGATTTTGATGAATTTAATTGTCTTCATTCCTTGAACTTCATATTTGGTATCAAAATCTGGGAGATCGAGGCAGGAGATATTGATCATATGTTGGTGCGTACAGGTGATCATGAAGGTGACGTGCGAGCGAAGTCTTGAAGATCTTCTTTCTCTTTCCCGATTCTAGTTCTTGTGAGTGGCCTTACTTTCGATTAGCCCCCTTCTTCCAAGTCTTCACTTAAGATAAAAGGACTTGTTTGTGCATTCCGATCAACGATACCATAATCGTATAAACGGAGTCAAGATTATCGAAAATAAAAATAATGGAATCCTTATGCTTGTCACATAACTTCATTGTACGATCATATTGTTGCGTGCTTGTCTGCTATGCATATATCCTTCCTATGTTTCAGTTGTAGCTATAACTCATTCATCTATAACTCTGTAAATATGAAGTACCTATTCTGCAATGTGATCATTTGAATATATAAACTATGCCTTTGTACTGTGCTTAGTAGTTATGCTAAATTTTGATGTCTGGAATTGCTTTGTTGATAACCTAGTATTGAGACATGGTATGGTAAGGGACAACTTGTGTACAAGACTTTCGGTTCCTGCGGACGGTCGCTGGGGCACCGGGACCGATCCGGACAAAATATGCGTGCAACGGGGGCCTGCTACCTGCGTTGCACCTCATCTCCGTTCAGAGACTATAAAATCATCCAACATGGCTTGTGATGCCAGTGACCATATGTATATTTCACCTGTACCAGCTAACTATGTGTAAAACCCCTAATCCTAAAAACCGTATTAACCTTTTTAATTAATTATTTAATTGAATTATAGTATTTATTAGCTAAGTAGGAGAAATAGAATTTATTTAATTTTTATTTTGGGTGTTTGTGCATTTAGAGGACTTATGGAGCAATTATAAATTTTTTCTAATTTATTCCATGTAGGAGACCCTATAGACAGCTGATAGATTAATTGTACGCACTAATACAAATTTCTAGAATTTTCTACATATATATATATATATATATATATATATATATATATATGCAATGAGTTATTAAAAAGAAATTAGAAAAGAAAAGAAATTAGAAATAGTAATTAGAAAAAGAAATAAGAAAGAAAAAGGAAAAAAAGAGAGTTCCTAATGGACCCTAACCCAAACCCTCTATCCAAACCCGCACACCCGCTACCCAATAGCCCCCCTCCCCCACGACCCGTTAGGCAATTAACCGCAGTAGCAGCGTAGCATTCGACCCCCCCCCCCCCCGCGACCGCTGTTACATACGTTTATATATACCCTTCAGTTGCAAAACCCTAACCCTAAACCAAGATCATCCCTCCACCCTCGAACAGAGCGCTGCCAACCTCGACCGTGCCTCCAGCCCAAAATCGCCGCCTCCAGCCGCCTGGACCGCCGCACAGCCGACAGCGACCCCGCGCACAACCCCGCGACTGCAGATTTGATCTACAACGTACCTGTGTTGAAGCCCTGTTTCCCGTGCCCTCGCTCGACCAAACTCGACCCCGTCTTTACCGGTATGTTCACGAATTAACCCCCTTCCATATCTGTGTGTTAGTTGACCTCGAACAACGCGTAAACCTAAGCGAAAACAACGACCAAGTTGGCAAAAAAATGATAACTTTTGGGTATCGCAGAAAACTGTTGTAACTACCTATGTTCACGGACTCGTGTCTCCCAACACAGAGATCCGAATTCGATTTTTCTTTTTGGTATGCGAAGACCACTTAACCTAGTTTATTTTTTATTAAATAAAATAATTTATTAATTGCTGTGTGTAGAATTAAATCAGTTAGAAAACCCCAAAAACCTGCTTTTTATATCTTCCAAAATTTGTGATACAGAATGCGCCCCTCCAAAGGGGACCGTCCCGTCGTGTACCAAGTATACCAAATGGTGCGCATAGTATACCCAGACGTGTGGGCTTTCGCAGAAACTGATTCGGACGCATGTGCACGTCGGAATCAGCCCGTATCCGCAGAAGATTCTCCGTTTCGCAACTTTTGCAAAATCCCGCGCCATTTAGTGCACGCTCGTCAGAATATGATGAAACTTGTACCACTGGACTCGTGGCATCGTGCTAGTCCGGTGACCCAATTTTCATGCAACTTTGAGACAGTTGACCAAGTCGTCTATTGGCGGGCCCCACGGTTGATTTTTTGGGCAAAATTGTGTTCGGCTCACCGGAATCCACATTTAGATATACTGTTGATTTTGTATGGACTTTTAGAGTTCGTTTAACCTATAATTTGTCCCATTTAGGGACTGTTACCCTTGGCACACTTTTTGGTGCAAAGTGGGCCACATGTGGACTCCACTTTGACCCGAAATTACCGTTTTGCCCATGTATCCAAATTGGACAAAAGGGTAGTGATTTCTAGCTATCTCGCTGATTCCGAAAACGTTAGTGATGTCTATTTCAGCATCCGAAGATGTTTGTTTGGAGCCATTGATTTCTGATTCTGTGTCCTTGACATTTGGACGCTTACACTATACAGATTTTTTGCCAGGCAAGTATACCTTGCCATTGTACTTTGTTTACATTCCATATGATGCATGCATATTTTATTTCTTCTTATTTTAGTTCATTTATTTTAAACTGATATATAAACTGCGCGTCCAAGGAAACTTGGGTGCAACGACGGTGTCGTCGTATTCTGTTTTTATTTATGTATATGCATTGGACCTACTTTATGAGACCACCCCATTATCATGAGGCATCTTATATTTCATTGGCCATGATACTATTCTTACATGAGTGTGAGTCACATGTAGAACACGGACTTACGTACTCGGCTGGCCACTGATACGTATAGATCGTGCGACGGATAGGGATGACTGTCGATAGAAACTTTGCATGCTAGTAGACCTGGCAGTTATTTAGAGATATTATCATGTCATGTATGTGACATACTTAGAGCATGGGGTGGAGAGAACAACAAGTAAGGCATTTGGACTCCTTTGCACTTTTTCCTTCTGTAACCCGGAAGCTCCGTTAGAGATACGGGCGGTGATGACCCTTTATATATTCTATATTATCAGGTAGCCTCTGCCGTTCAAAAGACGGCATACTTTGTAGGCCCCTGATTCTTCGAGAGAGTCACGCCAATCCCATTTTTAGCCAGATAGCCCACTTGTTGGAAAGTTATTCTTAAACTACATTCACTTAGACGGTTAGGCGACCCTATTAGATGTTTACATTTCAGTACTTCATTGGCATATTTATATGTATCTTGTTACGTCCCTCTGAGGACCTGGTCCCTTTCCAGATATCGATAAGCAGGAGTATCCGCAGGAGTACGGACCTGGACCTGACGCTTCTTATCAAACTGAGGAGGTCTTACCTTCAGATTATATGTGATTCATTGCAGCTATTCAGAGATTATAGTTGATATTCTTTTAGAGACATTTATTCTTATATTAGAGTTGATTCTCTTCTCTCTTTAGTAGTTTTAGTATAGTCAATTTGCAGTAGATTTGTTTCCATCCGACTATCATACTTTGATACTCATCTTTGATAATCAGTTATTTATTTCCATTTATCTATCTATTTGTGTTGTGGATGAGATATAGATTGCGTGTGATTTGTTGTGACAGTATATTACCACTGGTGGATTGGATATTCATGTACAACGTATGTGTGTATATGGTTTCCATATATTGGAGTTCGTATACATACGGTTGGCGTGTTACGTATTTCTAGTCCTACGTATTTTGGGACTGGGGCGTGACACTATGTCTTCTTGGCAGGAAAGGTCATGGTAAGAGTTATGCAGGTGTATCCGACGGGCAGATAAAAGTATTAAGTGGTGGCATATTTATTTCAGATATTTCAATCGTTGCATATGTAACTTGAATTAAGACAATGTAGAAAGACAATAATAATAATAATAATTTGTTGCTTCATAACATAAACATTTGTGTCGATTGGGTATATTGGGTTAGCTCGCCCTCACTGGTACTTGTCAAAGTACTGACCCTCGTTGCAGCAGGTTCACCGAGCCGAGGCGATGCGGCGAGGAGCTAAAGCTTTTCCTTCCAACCAGTCCAGTACTCGGTGCACTCCGTTAGTGCCTTTTGGAAGTAGTATAAAATAACCAAAGGTCGTGCACACTTCTTATTCAGCTCAGAGGAAAGGCGATAGTTTCGTCCGAATGTTTCGATTATATTTTTGAAATTCTAGTATAGGATGTAATGTATGGAACGACTATCTCATTTTGAGTCCATCTTGTAAGCCCGCGTGGCACCCCTTATTTTTGAGTTAGGAGTCCGTATCAAAGATGTACATTATCAATAAAGAGAACTTTTCTTCGTGTCAATATTCAAATATTTAGCTTCCAAACTTTGTTGATGTGTTTCGAAACAAATATCATTATGTTAGGCCTTGTGTGGGCACACCTTACGCTCGTACGACATCACTCCCGGTGGAAGGTTAGCGATTCTTCGGAATTAGGGCGTAATATATTGGTATCAGAGCACAAGTTCAGATCCTTTGGTCTCGTGTCAGAAGTTTTTATAAGACGACCTTGTCCCTCCCAGTTGAACTCTTGAAATCATTTGGGCAAAATGAGATGCGTTTCATACTGCGAGTCCATAAACTCTATGAGATTGATGTAAGTTCTTTGTTTTTGAAGGAATGGCTTAAACGTAATGAGCAGGGCTAGTGCAAGCAAGTACTTCAGGCACTTCGGCAAGCTCCGATAGCCAATGACCTGCGCCCCGTCAACCCAATTGAGCAGATTATGCGCATGTTTGAGGCACAACAACAAAGGGACGAAGCCCGACAGGACAAGTTCGAGAAAATCTAGAAGCCTGATTTGCAGTCCAATAGAAGCAGATAGATGTCCTATAACAAATTGTTCAGACCTTAGCCTCCAAACATTCCGCAGTGACAGTAGCGGCACCGGTGGAACAATAAACACTTGAAGTCGAGATGCCTCAAACCCCAAGGAAGAAGGATATGACTACCTTCGACTTTGCCGACTTCAAGAAGGTTTGTAACACATCTTTTTTATGGGACCGAGGACCCCGTCATGGCTCTAGATTGGCTAGCTGAAATAGAAGAGCACTTTAAGCTGCTGGAAATACCCGAGATCAAGCGAGTCACCTATGCCCAACTCCAACTTTATCAGAACGCGCATGATTGGTGGGATGTGCATCGAAGATCTCTCTCCGATGATGATAAGGGCGAGACGATCATGGGCTACCGTCTGTAGCGCATTTGAAGAGGAGTTTATACCACCCCATGTTCATTGTCAAAAGGAGAATGACTTCATGTGTCTACAACAAAGAATCATGACGGTGAAGCAAAATGCCGCAGAGTTCAACCGGCTCGCTAACTTTGCCAGCTCATATCTACTAGATGCTGCAAGTCGAGCGAGACAATTCGAATGTGGCATGTGACCTTCCATTCACGCTCACGTTGTCACTCCATAGTACGAGACGATGAGGAAAGTCCTTAACCATGTCCTCGTCCTAGAACTACAATATCCTTCAACTACTGCTGGCACTGTGCAACATTCTAATCACAAGCGCCCTAGTAACATGGGAGGAAATAACGCTCAAAAGCGTCCTAATAATGGCAGTTCCCAGGGCCATAATTCGGGGCATGGTCAAGGGCAATTATGTACCTTCTGTAAACTACCAGGGCACACCAACAACGACTGCTGCCGTAAAAATGGGTTATGTTACAATTGTGGTGAATGAGGGCATTTAGCTAATCATTGTCTGCGCCCCGTCGCCGTGCTCAACAACAGAATCCAGCTCAAGCATCTCAAGCAGATCTTCTTATGCAACAACAAGAGCATCGTCAGCACACTGTAGGGCAAGTTTATGTATTAATGCGGGACGAGGCATTCATCTCGGACACCGTAGTGACAGTTATATTGCTATTAAATAATGTTCCTGCACGAGTACTATTTGTTTTCGGTGCCACACATAGTTTTGTATCGGCAAACTTTGCTAGGTAGCACAAATTTATTCAGACACCGTTAGGCCTAAGACTTAGCGTCAGTACCCCGTCGGGCATGGACTTGCCTGCTGACTCAATTTATCGCGACGATTGTATTTTCATCGGAGGAAGAAAAATGTCACTTGATGTGATAGTTCTAGACATCAGGGACTATGACCTTATTTTGGAGATGGATTGGCTCGGCGCTTGCTCGACGATAATTGATTGTGCAGAAAAGAAAGTCGTATTTCGTCTACCAGACAAGATCAAATTTTGCTATACGTGCAGTCCATCGTCGAGAGCGTCGAATGCCTTTATGGTAATTTCTGTAATATCTGCTTGACGGATGATACATTCCGGCTGTGAAGGGTACTTGGCGTCCGTTCGAGACACTCAACAAGATTGCACAAACATCGAATCTATTTTTGTTGTGGTGGATTTTCCTGATGTATTTCCAGATGAGTTGCCTGACATGCCGCCCGACCGAGAGATAGAGTTCACTATAGACATATTTCCAGATACTCGATCGATTTCCAAATCTCCGTATCGAATGGCCCCTGTCGAACTGAAGGAGATAAAGGTCCACCTACAAGAACTGCTCGATCATGGGTATATCCGTCTGACCGTGTCTCTATGGGGCGTACTAGTGTTATTTGTGAAGAAAAATGATGGTTCGATGAGGCTCTGCATCGACTATAGAGAGTTGAATAAATCCACCATCCGAAATAAATATACACTTCCCAGAATCGATGACCTCTTCGATCAACTGTAAGATGCCCCGATATTCTTAAAAATTGATCTTCGTTCGGGCTATCATCAATTAAAGATCATGCCAGACAGCGTATCGAAGTCAGCCTTTTGCACTCACTATGGCCATTATGAATTCTTGGTTATGCCATTCGGATTGACCAATGCCCCTGCCGCCTTCATGGATTTGATGAATCAAGTGTTCCGGTTGTGCCTCAACAAGTTTATAGTTGTGTTCATTGATGATATATTGGTGTTTCAAAGAACAAGGAGGAATATGAGGAGTACTTGCGGACCGTGCTTCAGACTCTTTGGGACAATAGGCTATAAGCAAAACTGAGCAAAAGTGAATTCTGGCTAAGCAGTATATCCTTTCTCGGGCATATCATCTCTGTGGGAGGCATCACAGTCGACCCAAAGAAATTTAAAGTAATCATCGAATGGAAGTAACCTGTATCAGTCAGTAAAATTTGAAGCTTTCTCGTATTAGCGGGCTACTACAGATGGTTTGTGAAAGACTTTTCAAAAATTGATTTGCCCTTGACTCGCCTCACTCAGAAAGGAGTCGCATTCGAGTGGTCTGCCAAATGTGAAGCTTTATTTCTGGAATTAAAGTAGCGTCTTTTCTCTGCTCCTGTACTTGCACTGCCAAACAAGAATATGGGATTCTAAATCTTTAGTGACAGCTCAGGCCAAGGCTTGGGAGCTGTGCTCATGCACCAAAATAAGGTGATAGCTTTTGTTTTAAGACAATTGAAGCTGCATGAGTTCAACTCTCTGACACATGATCTAGAACTAGCGACGATTGTGTTTGCAATAAAATTATGGCGACACTACTTTTATGGTGTGGCCTGCCAAATTTTTACTGATCACCAGAGCCTCAAGTATCTTTTCACTCAGTCAGACCTAAACCTACGGCAAAGGCATTGGCTAGAACCGATCAAAGACTATGACTTGCCAATCAACTACACCCCAGGCAAAGGGAATGTTATAGCGGACGCACTAAGTCGAGTATTTACGGGATCTCTATCCGTCAACTACAAGTTAAAGAAGGAATCAGAGAGTATGGGCATCGATCTGCGAATTCGATATCGAGGTGGACTGATTGGGGGATCACTAGCTCAGTTACTTCTTGAACTGAACTTAATAGAAAAGGTCAACTCCGCTCAGGTGAACGATCCACTCTTATTAAAGAAGCGCGAGCAAATTTTAGCAGGAAAGGCGACTGATTTTGCAGTGGATGAAAGCAGAACATTGCGGGTAAGAGAAAGACTGTATGTGCCCAATGATGCAGAACTCAGAAAAGAGATCCTCACAGAAGCTCACTATGCGGCCTATGTATTACATTCAGAAAGTACGAAGATGTATCAAGACCTCCGCTCGATCTTCTGGTGGCACGACATGAAGAAAGATGTGGCACTTTTCATGTCACAATGCTTGTCTTGTCAGAGAGTAAAGTCCAAGCATCAGAGGCCGGGTGGAGAGATACAAAACCTTGCTATCCCAGAGTGGAAATAAGACCATATCACGATGGACTTTATTGTTGGCTTGCCAAAGACGCAATGGGAAAATAACGCCATCTGGGTCATCGTCGACCGATTAAACAAGTCAGCACACTTCATTGCCATTAAAGTTACTTGGAGCATCGATCACCTGGCTCAGATATACCTTAATGAGATAGTTCAACTACACGGTGTGCAAGCGTCTATTATTTCGGATCAGGACAGACAGTTCTTATCACGTTTTTGAAAAAGCCTTCATTCAGCTATGGGGACCAAATTAAAGTTCAATTTAGTATACCATCCCCAAAAAGACGAACAAACAGAGCGGGTAAACCAGGTCCTTAAAGATATTCTACGCCTATGTTCGATCGACTCGAAGTCAAGTTGGGACGTCCATCTACCGTTGGCAGAATTTGCTTAGAACAATAGTTACCAGTCCAGAATTCAGATGGCCCCGTACGAGGCTTTGTATGAGAGGAAGTGTAGATCACCTATCTGTTGGGACATAGTTGGCGAACGACAGATCCTTGACCCAGAGCTAGCAGAGCAGACCGTTCATAAGGTTCGGTTGATCCGAGAGCGGTTAATGGTGGCAAAAAGCAGACAAAAGAGTTATACGAATATCCATAGACGACCCCTTGAATTTATAGCTGGTGATCACGTGTTTCTTAAGGTCACGCCGATGCAGGAAATTATGAGATTTGGAGTAAAATGGAAGCTAAGTCCTTGATTTGTTGGTCCGTTTGAAATTCGCAGACGAGTCACCCCAGTTGCATATTAAATTGCGCTACCATCGAGCCTATCAGATGTGCATGATATCTTTCACGTATCACAGTTGCGGAAGTACGTGCATGATCCGAGTCACGTGGTAAATTTTGGTCAGTTAAGTTTGCAAGAAGACTTGTCCTATAAGGTAAAACCTGTGCAGATCATCGATCGAATGGATAAGCAACTACAGAATTGTTCAGTTCTGCTCGTACGCGGACTCTGGCGAAACTACACGGTCGAGGAATTGACCTGAGAACTCGAATCAGACATAAAAGAGAAATTCTCCACATTGTTTTCTTAGGGGTAGGCTTTATTCCTAAGTTTCGAGGATAAAACTTTTTATTAGTTGGTTAAGATGTAGTGTCCCGTTCCCCTTATTTGGGGAGCTCAGCTAAGAAATATGTGGTATCGTTCGATCGGGACAGATTAAAATAAGATCATTTCCTCATTATGGATTGGTTTTTTCGAAATTAAGTCCCACATTCAGCGGATCGTGCCACGAGGAAGGACTCGGCGACAGAGTCGCGAGGGGCCTTTCCGTTGCATTTTGTTTTCTTGCCCGTTTTCGATGCTACTTGGTTGTTTTTTTGTTGGTTTTATGACTTGAGTTTTCTTGAATGGTTTCAATAAATTTTATTATATTCATTCCTTGAACTTTGCATTTGGTATCAAAATCTGGGAGATCGAGGTAGGAGATATTGATCACATGTTGGTGCGTGCAGGTGATCGTATAGGTGACGCACGAGCGGAGTCTTGAAGATCTCCTTTCTCTTCCCCGATTCTAGTTCTTGTGAGTGGCCTTACTTTCGATTAGCTTCCTTCTTTCAAGTCTTCACTTAAGATAATAGGACTTGTTTGTGCATTTCGATCAACGATACCATAATCGTATAAACGGAGTCATGATTATAAGAAGTAAAAATAATGAAACCCTTATGCTTGTCACATAACTTCATTGTATGATCATATTGTTGCATGCTTGTCCGCTGTGCATATATCCTTCCTATGTTTCAGTTGTAGCTATAACTCATTAATCTATAACTGTGCAAATATGAAGTACCTATTCTGCAATGTGATCATTTGAACATATAGACTATGCCTTTGCCCTGTGCTAAGTAGTTATGCTAATTTTTGATGTCTAGAATTGCTTTATTGATAACCTAGTATTGAGACGTGCTATGGTTAAGGAAAACTTGTGCACAAGGCTTTCGGTTCCTGTGGACGGTCGTTGGGGCACCAGGACCGATCTGATCCGAACAGAACAACTTTGATAGTCGTTTGAATCGGACAGAATGTGCGTGCAGCGGGGGCCCACTACCTACGTTGTACCCATCTCCGTTCAGAGACTATAAATTGTCCAACATGGCTTGTGATGCCAGTGACCTTATTTATATTTCAACTGTACCAGCTAACTATGTCTTCTTGGCAGGAAAGGTCATGGTAAGAGTTATGCAGGTATATCAGATGGGCAGGTAAAATCATTAAGCGGTGGCAAATTTATTTCAGACATTTCAATCTTTGCATATGTAACTTGAACTAAGGCAACGTAGAAAGGCAATAATAATAATTTGTTGCTTCATAACATGAACATCTATGTCGATTGGGTATGTTGGGTTAGCTCGCCCTCACAGGTACTTTTTAAAGTACTGACCCTCGTTGCAGCAGGTTCACCGAGCCGAGGCGACGCGGCGAGGAGCTGAAGCTTCCCCCCCAACCAGTCTAGTACTCGGCGTACTCCGTTAGTGCCTTTTGGAAGTGGTATAAAACACCCGGAGCTCATGCACACCTCTTATACAGCTCTGAGGAAAGACGATAGTTTCGCCTGAAGGTGTCTATTATATTTTTGAAATTCTAGTAAAGGATGTAATGTATGGAACGGCCATCTCATTTTGCGTCTATCTTGTAAGCCCGCACGACACCCCTTAATTTTGAGTTAAGAGTCTGTATCAAAGATGTACATTATCAATAAAGAGAACTTTTCTTTGTGTCAATATTCAAATATTTAGCTTTCGAACTCTGCTGATGTGTTTCAAAACAAATATCATTATGCTAGGCCTTGTATGGGAGCGCCTTACGCTCGTACGGCATCACGCCCGGGAGACGGTTGGTGATTCTTTGAAATTGGGGCGTGATATCACATATTGAGATGAGCGAGCGAGTGAAGACCATTGGCGTTTCACTATCGATGATGCATGCATCACATCTTAGATGGACGAGCGAGTGGAGCATAGTACTAGGAGGTTATTATCTGTCATGGATACTTGTGACGCTGGACTGACAGAGTTGGAGCAACGACGTCCTTCTGGTCCGCCTGTATCGTCATCTACATCGACTCCTGCATCCGTGACGCTTACACAGGAGCAATTTGATGCGCTATTATCTCATATTCGATGCGGCTCCTCCTCCTGATCAGTAGTAGTTTTTTTTGACGTGTGTATATTGGCCCATTCGTGGGAGTTTATACTTATTATTTCTACACTTTTATTGTTTGACTTATTTGTACATTTTTATTGTGTGATTGGATATTTTGTGACTACATTCGGGCCTTAGAGCTTTTATTTATTTATTTCATCATTATTGTTGTGTGATTGTACAGGTGTTGAGTGTTCCACCGAAGGTGTCGACAAACCAAGGAAATTCAACGTAGGGTTGCTCCTGGTATGTCTATTTATTTGAAATGTACGTTATCATTCTGCAGGCATGTTATACTTCGATATTGCAGGCATTCATTTATATTTATTTTTATTTTTCAACCTTAGCGACGTTCAGCAACGTTTAGTGACGTTCAGTGACGTCCATAGGAGTCGATAACGACGTCACTAAACTGTGAAATAATTTATTTTATATCGTTGATCGTCACTAAACGTCGCTAAATATTGCTGACATGGCAATGTTGGCCATGTAAGCTTTTCGTCGCTGATTATGTCGCAAGTTGTCGCTAAATTTAACGATAATTACCAATTAAAATAAAATATCATAAATTTGGCGACCTGCGACGCTAAGAGTCATCATTCTTGCGACTTTATAGCATCGCTAAATTACGATGCGACAACGACATTTTTCGAAGTTATTTTGATTAGCGACTAGCTTTTTGGCGACTAAATCAAAATATCGCTAAATAAGTCGCTAGTTAGTATTAGCGACGTAATTTAGCCATTTGGTGACTCTTTCATGCGTTGCTAATTTTTCTTATTCTGGTAGTGATCCCCTTCTCGTTGATATGGCTGAGCCGCTTGTGCCATAACTCAGTAGACACATCAGTAGCTGCATTCACCTACTATTTTTTATGTGCGCTCCCTTCTATATAATTTAGTCTGGACTTCTTTCTTCCTCTGGCAATCACCATCGAACCTCTAAAAATTTTCTACTTATCGTTCCCAAAGAGGTTGAAGAAACCCTCTTCATTCAACCTTCCAACCGACACCAGGTTGAAACGAATATCAGGGACATGACAGATATCTTTGAGAACAAGAAATGCACCCGTCTTTGTCCTTAAATGCACATCTCCAACAGCAACAAATTTTGACACATCATCCTTTGTCCATCTTCAACACTCCACAATCGTCTGTTGTGTAAGTAGCAAATAGTACCATGTTCTGAGATACGTGCGCTGAAGCATCTGAGTCCACCAGCCAAGAATTGTTATCGCAGGCGAGGTTCATAACTACTTCATCACCTACAATGATCACATCGTCTCCATGTGCTGAGACTGCCGCTGTAGTGTTCTCACTTTGCTTTCCCTCGTCGCCCTTCTTCTCTATCTTCCAAGCGAAATAGTTCCGCTTGATGTGGCCCTTCTTGTCACAATGGTAATACTCCGAGTCCTTGTACCGACCCTTGGACTTGCCCCTGATCTTGTCTCTGCCAGCACCTGGACCTCTGCTCTTGCTCTTTCCGTGGTACTCTGAAACTTGCGCATCTGAGTGGGATGTAGATGAAGTGCCCTGAGAACGTCTCTGCATCTCTTCATTTAGTACCACGCTCTTGGCAAACTCTAGACCGACCACGCCTTCTAGAGCAGAAGCGATCATAAACACTCGTACGGTTTCCCACGAGTCTAGCAATGTACACAGCAACCATAGCCTCTGTACTTTATTATCGAACTTGACTTCCATCGAGGATAGCTAGTCCACCACGTCCTGGAACTCACTCAAGTAATCTATAATAGACGCACCACCTTTGTACCGTAGACCCATCATCGTTCAGATCAGGAACAACTTGTTTGTCCCAGTTTTTTTCGCATACAAAGATTCCAGCTTATCCCACAACATCTTCGCATGCTCAATATTGGCAACGTGGTTGTATATGTTCTCGTCAACGAACTGTTTGATATATCCATACACCTGTATATGCTCAAACTTTTATTCCTCTTCAAATTTGTCACTGGGCTTCTCGAACGCAAATACTGAAAGATGCAGCTTCTTGACAAACAGCAAATCCTTCAACTTGCTCCGCCAATAATGATACTTGGTACTGTTCAGGCTTACCATACACACCGGCTTTGTGTCCATTTCTCCTCTCTGGTTTGCATGTCAACTCATGACCTCTCTGAACTCCATAATCTGGCTCTGATACCACTTTGTTGGGAATGAAAGCGCAAAAATCGTTTCCCAAACCAAAAAGCTCTGCGAGAGAACCAAGTAAAAGCATACAAACCAAAAATGCCAAACATAAATCTTAGACACAAAAACTATTACGTGAAAAATCCAAATAGAAAAACCACGGGACGATCGGAGTCCGACCCTGAAAGTCTCCATTGATGGAATAAAAAATACACCGACCCCGTATAAACATTTTACCGATCCAAATAGATCACCACAACTCTTTAGAATAGAAAATAGATCACAGACAAATGAAGAACAGAGATGATGAGAAAAAAATTATCCGAAACCGATCTACTCTTCGAAATAGCCTTCAATCCCTTCCTCTCCTTCCAATGTTGTAAAAGCACTCTTGCCTTCTTTTGCAATAATTTTGAGATATGAGAAATATTTTAGGGCTAGGAGACACCTAATATACATAGCCTCAAACCCACAACTAGTATTCCTATTATATATAGGAATACCCAATCCAAATACATTGACATATTCCTATTATATGTAGGAATATCCAATCCAAATCTAAATCTAGTGACATATTCCTATTATATGTAGGAATACCCAATTCAAATATATTGATGTATTCCTATTATATATAGGAATACTCAATCCAACTCTGGAGTATTTTTTACATAGGTTGGGAACCCCACCCACTCCAATAGTGATTTCTAGTAACAAATAAGTTCGACTAACCGGTAAAGGAGCTGATGGCTGCGACAATAGGAAAGGGAATACGAGGAGTAAAGGATGAATGCAAGGATCTCATACGTACACTACATATTTATTCAAAGAATATCACTATTCAGTTTTTAACCAAAGAGCAAGAATTGTAAATGATCTTTTGCAAGACTTTTTGAGAGTAGCAGCAGCAGAAACTTCATAGGGCTCACTGGCAAGAAATGTTGAAAAAGATTCATCCGGAGCGTTAGATGGTGGATACAGTAGGAGCATCAAAAGGCATTCGAGAAGTTGGAGAGGGAGCTGATGGTGACGCAGCTGACTGTGAGCCAAGTAGTGAAGAGGGTTGCCATCCTAACCACTTTTCTAGTATGAAGTCTCTTTTCGAATAGCGGGTTTACTCCCGCTCACTTTGGATGTTGGATATTATTAGTGGATTTGATTTCTATGATTTCTCTTTTGGAATTATATGGCTTACTAAATAAATTTGTAGACTTTTAGTATAATTTTTATCTTGTATTCTTGTTGTAGTTATTGTGAATGAGCTAGAAGTAAATATTGTAAATTATCAATAGGTATGAGGTAGAAATCGAGATAGACAATGTATTACCGTCGATAATATGGCATAAACTGGACTTGATCATGTACTCGTATCCCCAAAAGTTAGAACGGATTATTGGAGTGTGTGGGATTTTCAACCTATGTAAAAAAAGTATTCCTACATATAATAGGAATATGTCAATGGATTTAGATTTGGATTGGATATTCCTATATATAATAGAAATATATCAATAGATTCAGATTTGGATTGGGTATTCCTATATATAATAGGAATACTAGTTGTGGGTTTGAGGCTATATATATTAGGTGTCTCCTAGCCCTAAAATATATATATCATATCTCAAAAATATTGCAAAAGGAGGCAATAGTGCTTTTACAACATTGAAAGGAGGGAGAAAGATATTGTAGGCTATTTCGAAGTGGAGATCGGTTTCGGATAATTCTTTTCTCGTCATCTTCGTTCTTCGTTTGTCTGTGATCTATTTTTAATTCCAATGAGTTGTGGTGATCCGTATAGATCGGTGAGAAATTTGTAAGGAGTAGGTGTATTTCTTATTCCATTAGTGGAGGCTTTTCATGGTTGGACTTCGATCGTCCCGTAGTTTTTCTCATTTGAATTTTCTACGTAAAAATCTTTGTGTCTGCAATTTATGTTTGGCATTTTTGGTTTGTGTATTTTTGCTCAGTTCTTTCGCAGGGCTTTTTGGTTTGGGAAACGGTTTTCACACTTTCGTTCCCAACAAAGTGGTATCGGAGCCAGGTTTTGGAGTTCAGAGAGGTCAGAAGTTGAAAGATAAACCAGGAAGGAGAGATGGACGCGAAGCCGATGCGTATGGTGAACCTGAATGGTACAAACTATCATTATTGGCGGAGTAAGATGAAGGATTTATTGTTCGTCAAGAAGCTGCATCTTCAAGTATTTGCGTCCGAGAAGCCCAGTGACAAATTCGAAGAGGACTGAAAGTTCGAGCATATACAGGTGTATGGATATATTAGTCAGTTCGTTGACGAGAACGTGTACAACCATGTTGCCAATGTTGAGCACGAGAAGACGTTGTAGGATAAGATAGAATCTTTGTATGCGAAGAAGACCAGGGTAAACAAGTTGTTCTTGATCCGAACGATGATGGGTTTACGATACAAAGATGGTGCGTCTATTACGGATCACTTGAGTAAGTTCCAGGGCGTGGTTGACCAGCTATCCTCAATGGGAGTTAAGTTCGACGACGAGGTTCAGGGACTATGGTTGTTGTGTACATTGTCAGACTCGTGGGAAATCGTACGAGTGTCTATGATCGCTTCTGCTCCAGAAGGCTTGGTCAGTCTGGAGTTTGCCAAGAGTGGGGTACTAAATAAAGAGATACGGAGACGTTCTCAGGGCACTTCATCCATATCCTACTTAGAGGCGCTAGTTTCAGAGAGGCACAGAAGAAGCAAGAGCAGGGGTCCAGGTGGTGGCAGAGACAAGATTAGGGGCAAGTCCAAGGGTCGGTACGAGGACTCAGAGTATTACCATTGTGGCAAGAAGGGCCACATCAAGCGAAACTATTTTGCTTGGAAGAGGGAAAAGAAGGGCGACAGGGGGAAGCAAAGTGAGAACACTACAGCGGCAACCTCGGCACATAGAGGTGACATGATCATTATAGGTGATGAGGTAGTTATGAACCTCGCCTGCAATGACAACTCTTAGCTGTGGACTCAGGTGCTTCAGCGCACGTATCTCACAACATGGCACTATTTTCTACTTACACAACAAGCGACCGTTGAAGATAGCAACGAAGATGTGTCGAAAGCTGTTGTTGTTGGAGATGTGCATTTGAGGACAAAGATGGATGCAATTCTTGTACTCAAAGATGTCCGTCATGTCCCTGATATCCATTTCAACCTGGTGTCGGTTGGAAGGTTGGATGAAGAGGGTTTCTTCAACCTCTTTCGGGAATGGTCAGTGGAAGCCTTCCAAAGATTCGATGGTGATAGCCAGAGGAAGCAAGAAGTCCGAACTTTATTATATAGAAGGGAGCGCACATGGGACATATAAGGTAAACGCAGCTACTGATGCGTCTACCGAGTTATGACACAGGCTGCTCAGCCATATCAGCGAGAAGGGGATGAGCTACTTGGTGAACATGAAAGTGATTCCAGGGATAAATTCTATTAAATTGGAGAGATGTATGCACTGTTTGGTGGGGAAGCAAAATAGGATATCTTTCCAAAGTCACCCAAGTTCAAGGAAGTCGGCGTTGCTTAATTTGATTCACTCGGATGTCTGCGGTCCTATGAAGGTAAAATCCATTGGTGGTGCTTCTTATTTTGTAATATTTATTGATGACTATTCCAGAAAGGTTTAGGTCTATGCCATAAATACTAAGGATCATGTGCTGCCCACTTTCAAAGAGTTTCAGGCCTCTGATGAAAGGGAGACGGACAAGAAGCTGCTATGTGTTCTGTCGAACAATGACGGCGAGTATATCGGTCCCTTTGATACTTATTACAGAGAGCAAGAGATAAGACACCAGAAGACTCCACCAAAGATATCGCAGCTCAACGGTGTAGCGGAGAACATGAACAAGACACTGATGGAGAGGGTGCGGTATTTGCTGTCAGAATCAAACTTGTCGGACAACTATTAGGGTGAGGCACTTTACACAACTGCTTATGTCATTAATTTATCTTTTAGTGCTCCTTTGTAGGGTGATATGCTTGACAAAGTATGGTACGACAAAGAGCCATCATACAATCACCTACGAGTGTTTGGTTGCAAGGCCTTCATGTATGTACCAAAGGATAAGAGATCCAAACCTGAGCCAAAGATGAGGCGGTGCGTCTTTGTCAGCTACGGTCAGGATGAGTTTGGCTATAAAATCTACAACCTAGTGGAAAAAAGCTCTACAGAAGCAGGAATGTGGTATTCGTTGAGGATCAGACCATAACCAATACTCAGGATTCTGAGATGCCTTCTGAGGCTGAGGAATTGCCTGAGTTATAGTCATTTTGCTTTGAACAGTTTCTAGAGGACATCACAGAGGATCCAGTTATGGAGGAGCCAGTACATGGAGTTGCTCCTAACCTTGATCATCAGCCTGCTGATGGTGGTCAGGGTGACCCTCAGGAGGATGAGCATGCCGATGAGGTAGTTCTTGATAGGGAGGAGGCTGTTGATATACAGCCAGCACTAGTGGTTCCGATGAGGAGGACCGATAGAGAGCGTCAACCATCTACAAGATACTCATCGGGTCAGTATGTACTACTGACTGACGGAGTGTCACGCCCCAGTCCCAAAATCTATGGAACCAGACAAGTGGCAATGGCCAGCTGGTACGACCCCGTAGGGCTTTCCAATTTAATGGACCCGACGGAGTGCACTTACGTTGTCCATGGTCAAGTGATCCAAGTAATAATATATTTCTAACATACAACAACTAAATCTAAATCTCAATCCAGGATAAGTAATCTCAAGAAAGAACGATACGCATCATCAGTCTGCAGCCTAATAATACGTCCGTTCGAATAGACCAGAAGAATAACATAGGTCTATAAATACTAGGCTATAAAAGCAGAATAAAATAAAAAGTAATACATGAATGAAATAGCTGAAAATATAAATATACCTGCAATAATGTCCACACTCTACTAGATCAATTATCCTACAACTGCACAAATAACCTGGAAGGGATCCAGGTCCTCAGAGGGATGTAACAAGATAGAAAATATATGCCATAAAGTAAATACTGAATAAATAAAAGGGAGTGTGCTAACCATCTAAGTGAATACAATTTGAGGACAACTTAGTACGTATGGAAAAGTGTAGGCTAGACATATGCTGACGTAATTCACCAATCGTCATGACTGACTAGTATATGCCACAAATGCCCCCAGACCATGGGCACTCTGATAACGTCCATCTCCGAGGAGCATGGTATCTGAAATAGTATAATGTCCAACGTTCTATAGGTGTGGTATCTGCAAAAATAACAAGTGACGTCCAACACTCTAAAGAACGTGGTATCTGTAATATATATATATGTCCATATCACTCCGTCGAGTGCGGTATCTGTATAAAGGAGGTGGGGGTCCCATATGCCTACTAGTCGTCCTCCCCGTCCAATGATCTATGCATGTCGTATCCACAACACGCCTTAGCTACTACGCCAAGGCATCGTAACTCTGGCTCATAGTCTATCGTTAGAATAATAGTCCAACCTTACAACCAAACAAGGACAAGGATTGGACCTTTGTACCACAATATTCTATGCTTCGACCACTAATAACTGTTAAGTCTTCTATCATGCATCGCTAATAGCAGTTATTCCCTATTCGTCGTACGCCTACACGTACAGGTGGCCAACCACATACGCAAGTTCGTGCCCTACATGAGACTCACAACACGTGTAAGAAATATGTCAAGGCCTAGGGAGTTATACCGATAACTCCACAATTTTAGGTGGGTCTACTAGACACTAGCTCAGACACAAGTCCTAACGTCAACGCATTTATTGACTGCACCCGAGTCTTCTCGGACGCGCACAGTTATATAATATTAAATTAAATAAACATGCAACTAAAAATAACTGAATTTAAATAGTACAACAAAGGCAAGGTATACTTGCCTAGCAAGAGAGCTGCAAATGTATAACATCCAGATGTCAAACACCAAGAGTCAGAAACTATGGCCTTAGAATGAACGTCTCCGGATGCTGAAATAAACATCACCAACGTTCCCAGAATAAGCGAAATAGCTAGAAATCACTACCCTTTCGTCCAATTTGGACACAGGGGCAAAAATACAGTTTCTGGTCAACACGGGGTCCACAAGTGGGCCCGTCTTGCACCGAAAAATGTGCCAGAGACAAGTTTCTCCAAATTTGTCAAATGTAGTGTCAATAAGTCCATAACGTCGATACGAACCCAACGGAATATCCAGAACTGGGTTCCGATGAGCCGATCATAAAATCGCCCGTCAAGTAGAGCCGTAGGGCCCACGATACGGAATTTTGTCAACGTTCTCAGAATCGAACCAAACTTGGGTCACAGGACCAGCGTATCGCTACGAGTCTGATGGCGCAAGTTTCGCTTCGAAACGATGAGCACACACGAAGTTACAACGAGTTCCAGCACAAGGCCGATACGGGGTGTCGTCGACGGATACGCGTTGATTCCGGTGTGCACGCACATCCAAATTAACTTCCGCGAATTACCACACGTCCGTATTGACATTGCGCACCTTTTGGTAAAATTAAAACGTGACGTGGATGCCCGGATTGACAGGACCCACTCCGTTCCAGAGAATTTTAATATTTTAAAAAACAGTTTTTATTCGATTTTGGTTCTAAACTAACAAACAATAAAAATCACATTAAATTATTCTAATTGAAGACGTTAGGAGAGATTTACATAGAGAGTGTACCAGAGAAGGCGTTTTGAGCATCAGTTGAGCGTGGAGGAAGAAATCTGCCCGTGAATCGGGGAGGTTGAACTCTGATTCCCGAACTCGGGTTTGACTCGCGGTTCCTCGCGGCCGCGGGAAGGAGTTGTTCAGTCCCGGCGTGGCTCGGGGACACTCGAGGGAGGCCGGCCAAGGGGGGGTGGCTCACCGGCGTCGAGACGGTGCTCCGTGGTCCACCGGCGGCGTTGTGGCAGCGGCCAGGACGGCCACGGCAGCGGCTAGAGCAGCAGTTGGAGCAGCAACAACAGCAGTTGGTGGCGGTGGCTCTGCCGCAGGAGGGGGGGAGGGGGTCGGCTTGCCGGCGTCGGGGCGATGCTCGGTGGTCCGCCGACGGGGTGAGGGTGACTGGTGGTGGTATTGTTAATGGTGGTGGTGGTTGATGGCTGCTGTGGTGTAGAGGGTGGTGGTGGCAGCCGGAGTCGGGGGTGGCGTCGAGGAGAAAGGGGAAGTCGATGGTAGCAGTGGTGAGTCTCAGGCGAGTGGAGACATGGGGAAGCCGACACTGGCGGAGGGGAAAGTGGAGAAGTCGGTGGCGATGATGATGATGGTGGTGGTGGTGGTGTTCGATGTTGGGCAGGTGGCGGTGATGGCGGTCCGGCGATGGAGGGAGGAGGGAAGTCGGAGCTCGTGGAGGCGGTCGAGGTGAGGTCGAGGGGATCTGGCAAGGGGAGATCAGGAAGGAGGGAGGTGGGAGTCGAGGAAGGGACAGGCGGATGGAGCAACTCCGGCCGGCGGTTGGCAGCGGAGGTCGAGCACAGGAGATGGGGAGGGGTGAATGAACAGTAATTTGGGGGGGGTGAACAGTGTCGGCTGGATAAATTTCTAGGGTTTGGGATTTTGTGGTTTATTTTTGATGGAGAAAAACTAGAAAAAGTATATTTATACATATAGAAAATTGGGCTTGGGTTTGACCTAGGATTTGGGCTGGGTCAATGCTCCTTGGGCTTGGGCTTCGACTCTCATGGGGATGTTGGGAGGGCTAGAAGTTGCATTAATTAAATGCAAGGATAGATTTAAAATAACGGGGCGATGTTGCGCGTTGCACATCCAAAAAATTACGAAAAAACTCACGTGAAGGAAAAAATTAGGTTTCTTCACGTATTGTCCCATGGTGGGGACACCTCAATGCATTTTTGCATAAAATCCCCCAACAATTAGAAAATTGCGCAAGGACGGAAATTGGATTTAATTAATAAAAAAATTACTGCGCACGGTGTTCTGGAATTAATTAGAAATACCTGAGGCTAAAATTTGATGGGGCACAAGCGTCCTGGACATAGAGGACTCAGAGTAGAATATTATCATAAATTGGGTTGTACAAAACGGGTCAAGATTGTGTCTCCAATTTTGATTGGAACACACCAGAAATATAAATTTGGATTTAATTGGATTTAAACACGTACGTTTGTAACGATTTTTGTGCGACTAAAATAAAGCACAAATGAGGGTATTTATGAGTTACACAATGTCAGAATGGAAGGCTGGCATGATTAGGGAAAGTGTATGGAATTTGTCTGCAGGTAATAACTGGTGTAGTGCTCTAATTATCGAAGCAAGGGTAAGGCGCACTAAGTGATATAAATATTGTACAACAAATATAAAATGCTGTAATCAAATTCTGATTGGCTCTAAATTAACCCTAATCTCTCTATCTAAGCTAAGTGATCCTAAATTTTGGTCGAGGGGGTTTACAATCTACCCAACTTATAAGAATTTCGTCCTCGAAATTAAAATAAACACATAATAAGCTTTAACTCATCAAGAAATGCTACTGTCATCCCTAGGACCGGTGGAGTGGCCTTTGCACTATCTGTTGGGCTCTATTGACATACTGGAAATACTCCTGAACCTGATGTTTGTTCGATCTGTACCTCGAACACTGTCCTAACCTTCTTCTACTACTAGGACGGTTAATATCTCAACATTTCTTCCTAGGTATAAGGTCATTATCCTATAGTATCCACAATGGAATCAGGTAACTTAACTCCTTATAATTGCCTTTAGCAGCAACAAGTCTAATCTAGCTAGTTAGTCCTACCTAGTCTAGAAGCACAACTCAAACAATTCTTAGGAGAAGTATATGTAATGAAATACAAACTAAGCCTTCCCTCATTACATAGTTCTAAGAATATATAAAAAATATATAACAATTATCTATTCAATCATTCTAAGTACCCTAGAATAAAAGGTAACCAATAAGAATATTAACCCTAAAATTTCTCAGCTAGGGCAAATTGGATAGAGGTTCTAATGACACAACCTACTACTAAGGATTAGGTTCAGCAAGCTCTTGTCCTATTAGTCCAAGGTCTAAATCCCTATCTCTTAAGCAGTTTATGTGTAATCCACAACATTTAACTGCCATTCCTGTCAGACTTCTATCTTCCGTTTATACCCCATACTCACGTGTCAATATACAACCTAAGAGTCCAGTGGTAATCGTCTACCGATTGAGTGGGTGACTTAAACCTGTATCTTGTTCCTCGAAATTCGTAGCACTACGAGGCTAATCATCAATTTCTACTTGTGCTAAATCCTCGAAATTCCTAAAGCATTACAATACTATAATTATTATCCCTCCAGTCTATAAAAAAAAATTGTCCTTGGGTTACGTGACTCCAATATATTTTTCTTATCCTTGTCTCCTACACACCTTCATATCTTTCTAGTACATTGATCTTGTTTCCAATTCTAAGCTCCGTCAAAGGTAAGATATGGACCTCGTATCCCTGTCAGACGCTATACCTACTGGCATTCTATGCGGTCGCACATCTCCCTCATATCCATATCTGTTAAGACCTCCATAGATTATCGAACTCTGAAAGGTAAAGAGTGAGCGGACTTGTAGGTCGATCCACGATCACTCATACCGTATTACGAACACTGGAACTCCTCGGAAGGCCCGTAACGAAGTCCATAGTGATGTACTTCCATGTTCACTCAGGTATCGTGAGTGGATTAAGTAGCCCTGCAGACCTCTGATGCTCAGCCTTGACCTACTGACAAACAAGGCACTTTGTCATAAAGCGGCTATCTCCCTCTTCATTCTATGCTACCATGAGTACTGTCTTAAGATCTCCTTACATCCTATGCCTCCTGGATGAATAGAGCATGCTAAACTGTGCGCCCCCGATATCAGCTCCTGATAAGGTTCTCCTTTCGGAACATAGAGACGATCTCCATATCTCAAAGTCCACCCTCGTGTATGCATAATCATGTCTGTATCCCAGCTTTGTTCTCTGTCAAAGCCTCTGGAATCTGGCTTCTATTGGTAAGGTAGCCTTGATCTTCTTAACCAATGTCGATTGCATGCTAATTTGACAACTGGCTGTCTGTTCCGGGATAATAACCTCTATACCTAACTGCTCTAGATCTCTCAACTGGTGTTGCTATGTAATCCAAATAATGCCATGGGTCTCCTGCTCAATGCGCCAGCTACTACGTTGGCTTTTCTCGGATGGTACTGTAGCTCAATCTCAAAGTCCGTCATCATCTCGAGCCAACGTCCTTGTCTCTGGTTTAGGCACTTCTCTAAAAAAAAAAAATTTAAAGGAACTCAAGGCCAGGTACTTGTCACGAATCTCATCTTGTTGCCACTCTACCCTTTTACCTCGAACCTGAGGTTTCTCCTACTTTACTCCATGTGTACCCTTTATCCAAACTATATGGGTACCATCAGGTTTATAACTGGTCGTTCATTATTGGTAGTTCACGATATCCAACTCAAGGCTAACCTCTGTCGATACTCTCTCCTTCAATCTAATTGCTCTATTCCCGATACTAGCTTAACTAATCGAATTATCAAAGGTAAAAATACGAGACTAATAGTCACTGACTAACCAAATAAGTCAAGTACATCTAATCTAATTTGAAAACTACTTGTAGTGCTCAGCTATCTCTTCTTCCAAATATTGAGCCTAGCAATCAATGTCTAGCAATCTACCTATCTGTTTTAGCTTAGTCCTGATCATTATCTAGAGGGTGGGAAAATAATTTAGGTCGGATACTGTAAGTCACCAGGTAACTAGGGGTTAACCACTATGGTTTGCTACTCTAGGTACTATCTCATACCCTAATTTTATTAGTATCATATAATCTTTTTCTAGAGGTGAGTCTAAGATTCTGTCTTACCAAGTTCATCAGGTCATTCCTTGTATCACTACCATCAGACTACACCTACTTCCTTGTATCATTGTCATGGGGCTACGACTAACCTTAATATCTAGTTATGCCTCTCCTAATTTATTCTAGCGTCTTAGAATTAAACAACCCTTCAAGCTTCTAATACTGACAAGTCACGGCTACCTTAAGTAAGGGTCTAGTTTATAAGTCTTTACTTATGTGTCTAATTCTTATGCCAACAGTCTATACTAGCTTTAGTAACAAGAAAGAACTTATCGATTCTTCTCTACCATGGTTAACCATCTAATCAATTATTCTATCAGTTACGCCTTCTTCGTCTTGACGAGGATCTGCTCCTGGAAGAAATCACCGTACGCAAGCATTCATCTTCCCGAAATAAGGAAGATGAGAAACAATAATAATAATGTCGGCGGTAAATGAACAAATACAGTAATGAAGTCCAAGGGCGATAATAAAAAATAATAGGAGTTTTAAAATCGATTATGGATTGAGATCTTATACACATTAATCCTAAGTTGCAGGCTCGTTCGGTACAGTAACGTAACCGAAATAATTTTCTCTGACCTACATGGTCCACCACTAAAACCATGTCACGCCCCAATTCCAAAATCTATGGGACCAGACACGTGGCAATGGCCAGCTGGTACGACCCCGTAGGACTTTCCAATTTAATGGACCCGACGGAGTGCACTTACTCTGTCCATGGTCAAGTGATCCAAGTAATAATCTATTTCTAATATACAACAACTAAATCTAAATCTCAATCCAGGATAAGTAACCTCAAGAAAGAACGATACGCATCATCAGTCTGCAGCCCAATAATACAGCCGTTCGAATAGACCAGAAGAACAACATAGGTCTATAAACACTAGGCTATAAAAGCAGAATAAAATGTAAAGTAATACATGACTGAAATAGCTGGAAATATAAATATACCTACAATGATGTCTACACTCTACTAGATTAATTATCCTGTAACTGCACAAATAACCTGGAAGGGATCCAGGTCCTCAGAGGGACGTAACAAGATACAAAAATACATGCCATAAAGTAAATACTGAATAAATAAAAGGGGGTGTGCTAACCATCTAAGTGAATGCAATTTGAGGATAACTTAGTACGTATGGGAAAGTGTAGGCTAGACATATGCTGACGTAATTCACCAATCGTCATGACTGACTAGTATATGCCACATATGCCCCCAGACCATGGGCACTCTGATAACGTCCATCTCCGAAGAGCATGGTATCTGAAATAGTATAACGTCCAACGTTCTATAGAGTGTGGTATCTGCAAAAATAACAAGTGACATCCAACACTCTAAAAAACGTGGTATCTGCAATATATATATACGTCCGTATCACTCCATAGAGTGCGGTATCTGTATAAAGGAGGTGGGGGTCCCATACGCCTACTAGTCGTCCTCCCCGTCCAATGATCTATGCATGTCGTATCCACAACACGCCTTAGCTACAACGTCGAGGCGTCGTAACTCTGGCTCATAGTCTATCGTTAGAACAATAGTCCAACCTTAAAACCAAACAAGGACAAGGATTGGACCTTCGTACCACAATATTCTATGCTCCGACCACTAATAACTGCTAAGTCTTCTATCATGCATCGCTAATAGCAGTTATTCCCTATCCGTCGCACGCCTACACGTATAGGTGGCCAACCACATACGCAAGTTCGTGTCCTACATGAGACTCACAACACGTGTAAGAAATGTGTCAAGGCCTGGGGAGTTATACCGAAAACTCCACAACTTTAGGTGGGTCTACTAGACACTAGGTCAGACACAAGTCATTACGTCAACGCATTCGTTGACTGCACCCGAGTCTTCTCGAACGCGCACAGTTATATAATATTAAATTAAATAAACATGCAACTAAAAATAACTGAATTTAAACAGTAGAACAAAGATAAGGTATACTTGCCTGGCAAGAGAGCTGCAAATGTATAACGTCCAGATGTCAAACACCAAGAGTCAGAAACTATGGCCTCAGAATGAACGTCTTTGGATGCTGAATTAAATATCACCAATATTCCCAGAATAAGCAAAATAGCTAAAAATCATTACCCTTTCGTCCAATTTGGACACAGGGGCAAAAATACAGTTTTTGGTCAACACGGGGTCCACTAGTGGGGCCCGTCTTGCACCAAAAAATGTACCAGAGACAAGGTTCTCCACATTCGTCAAACTTAGTGTCAACAAGTCCAGAACGTCGATACAAACCCAACAGAATATCCAAAACTGAGTTCTGATGAGCCGATCATAAAATTGCCCGTCAAGTGGAGCCATGGGGCCCACTATACGAGATTTTGTCAACGTTCTCAGAATCGAACCAAATTTGGGTCACAGGACCAGCGTATCGCTACGAGTCCGATGACACAAGTTTTGTTTCGAAACGATGAGCACACATGAAGTTACAATAAGTTCCAGCACATGGCCGATACAGGGTGTCGTCGACGGATACGCGTTGATTCCGGTGTGCACGCACATCCAAATCAACTTCCGCGAATTCCCATACGTCCGTATTGACATTGCGCACCTTTTGGTAAAATCGAAACGTGACGTGGATGCACGAATTGACAAGACCCACTCCGTTCCGGAGAATTTTAATATTTTGAAAAATGGTTTTTATTCGATTTTGGTTCTAAACTAACAAACAATAAAAATCACATTAAATTATTCTAAATGAAGATGTTAGGAGAGGTTTACATAGAGAGTATACCAGAGAAGGCGTTTCGAGCAACAGTTGAGCGTGGAGGAAGAAATCTGCCCGTGAATCGGGGAGGTTGAACTCTGATTCCCGAACTCGGGTTCGAGTCTCGGTTCCTCGTGGCCGCGGGAAGGAGATGTTCAATCCTGGCGTGGCTCAGGGATACTCGAGGGAGGCCGGCCAGTGGGGGTGTGGCTTGCCGGCATCGAGATGTTGCTTCGTGGTTCGCCGGCGGCGCTGTGGCAGCGGCCAGGACGGCCACGGCAGCGGCTACAACAGCAGTTGGAGCAGCAACAACAACAGTTGGTGGCGGTAGCGGTGGCTCTGCCGCAGGGGGGGGAGGGGGTCAGCTTGCCGGCGTCGGGGACAATGCTCGGTGGTCCGCCGACGGGGTGAGGGTGACTGGTGGTGTTGTTGTTAATGGTGGTGGTGGTTGATGGCTGCTGTGGTGTAGAGGGTGGTGGTGGCAGCCGGAGTCGGGGGTGGCATTGAGGAGAAAGGGGAAGTCGATGGTGGCGGTGGTGAGTCTCAGGCGAGTGGAGACGTGGGGAAGCCGACGTTTGGCAGAGGGGAAAAGTGGAGAAGTCGGTGGCGATGATGATGATGGTGGTGGTGGTGTTCGATGTTGGCAGGTGGAGGTGATGGCGGTCCCGGCGGTGGAGGGAGGAGGGAAGTCGGAGCTCGTGGAGGCGGTCGAGGTAAGGTCGAGGGGGATCCGGCGAAGGGAGATCGGAAAAGAGGGAGGTGGGAGTCGAGGAAGGGACAGGCGGATGGAGCAACTCCGGCCGGCGGTTGGCAGCGTAGGTCGAGCACAGGAGATGGGGAGGGGTGAATGAACAGTAATTTGGGGGGGGGGTGAACAGTGTCGGCTGGATAAATTTCTAGGGTTTGGGATTTTTGTGGTTGATTTTTGGTGGAAAAAAAATTAGAAAAAAGTATATTTATACATGTAGAAAAATTGGGGCTTGGGTTTTGACCTAGGATTTGGGCTGGGTCAATGCTCCTTGGGCTTGGGCTTGGGCTTCGGCTCTCATGGGGATGTTGGGAGGGCTAGAAGTTGCATTAATTAAATGCAAGGATAGATTTAAAATAACGGGGCAATGTTTGCGCGTTGCACATCCAGAAAATTATGAAAAAAACTCACGTGAAGGGAAAAATTAGGTTTCTTTACGTATTGTCCAATGGTGGGGGACACCTCAATGCATTTTTTTGCATAAAAGCCCCCAACAATTAAAAAATTTTACACAAGGACAAAAAATTAAATTTAATTAATAAAAAAAATTACTGCGCACGATGTTCTGGAATTAATTGGAAATACCTGAGGCTAAAATTTGATGGGGCACAAGCGTCCTGGACATAGAGGACTCAGAGTAGAATATTATCATAAATTGGGTTGTACAAAAACGGGTCAAGATTGTGTCTCCAATTTCGATTGGAACGCACCAGGAATATAAATTTGGATTTAATTGGATTTAAATACGTACGTTTGTAACGATTTTTGTGCGACTAAAATAAAGCACAAAGGAGGGTATTTATGAGTTACACAATGTCAGAATGGAAGGCTGGCATGATTAGGGAAAGTGTATGGAATTTGTCCTGCAGGTAATAAACTGGTGTAGTGCTCTAATTATCGAAGCAAGGGTAAGGCGCACTAAGTGATATAAATATTGCACAACAGATATAAAAATACTGTAATCAAATTCTGATTGGCTCTAAATTTGTCACTACCCAATTCTAGAAAATAGGGTTATTTTTTTATTTTTATTTGGTAAATTGTGTATTGTATTTAATTAATTATATTTATATTTAATTAGTGATTGTATTATTTTTATTTGATTGTTTTAGGGTTTTGGCTAGTCTGGACCCATGTCAGACCCTAGTGGACCCATGTCTGACCCAACCCACACCCTTGTGAGACCTATTTTTGGGTTTAGAATATTTATTATATTTTTAATAGGTTAGTTGGAGAGATTAGGAGTTAGTTTGAGTGCTTTTGGAACCCGAAACCCAAACCCAAGTTAGGGGAGGGCATTTTGGTCATTTGGACATTAGAAAAACCTTATTTCTTACTTGTGGCCGGTTCCCCCAACCCATTCTCGACCAAAACTAGCAGTACACCCCCCCATTCTTCTTCTTTACTACTACTACTTCTTCTTCTTCTCCATTCTCCATTTCTTCTTTCCTTCTCCCAACTTCAAGTAAGTACTATATTTCTCCTCTTTCTTCTTCTATTCTTTATGGATGTGAACCCTAACCCTAATTTTTTTTCCTAATCTAGGTGTTTAGAGCCTAGACTTAGTGTGAAGGCTAGATTTGGAGGCTTAGAGCTTGAGGGAGGTGATTTCAAGTGTATTGGAGACTTTGGCCTTGGGATTCCAACTCCCAAGAGGTAAACCCTAACTTTTCTCTTACTAATTTGCTCTAATATAGTGTAATTAGTGGTTTAGAATCTTCTTAGACCCTAAGCCTACCCGTGGGAGGAAGTTGGAACTAGTTTGGTTGTGTTTGGAGACTTTGACACTAGGTTTTGTGTCAATTTCGGATGGAATCCAAAATTGGACCAATTTTGGGTGATATCCTAGGTTAGACGGACCTAAGTAGACGTTGTCGGGTGTCTTGAGGGTTAGTGCGTGTCTCCGTTCGGACACGTGAAGTCGTGTCGCGGAGAAACGGGGGTTTCGGACATTTTCGGGGTTTTCGTCGTCGCCGGTTCTAAGTGCGTGCGCGTTTTTGCCACGGACCTAGAATCGATGAGTTAGTATTTTTTCTAGGACCTAGACATCGTTTAGAACCCGTAGATAAATTTTGGGCCGATTCCGAGTTGGTTTGGTGTGCGTTTCAGGAGATTTTCTGAACCGCGCACCGCGTGTTCGTCGAAATGACCGAACGGCCATTTCGACTTATTTTTGTAGTTTCGGGCTGGTGCGCACGTTGGGTTAGCTTCGGAGAGTGTGTGCTAGAGTTCTAGGGTTATATTTTATATATATATATATATAGGTGTTTGTGTGCGTAGGGGTGGTTGTGTGCGTGTTGGTGAGTGTTGTGAGTGTTGTGTTGTGTGTTGTGTGTGTTGAGTGTTAGAGTGTATATATATATATATATATATATATATATATATATATATATATGTATATGTGTCTATGTATATATATTTATATTTATATGTATATATGTTTGTATACCTATATATGTGTGTATTAGTGTGAGTGTATATATATATATATATATATATATATATATATATATATATATATATATATATATATATATATATATATATATATATATATATATATGTATATGTATGAGTGTGCGTGTGTGTGTTATATATATATATATATATATATATATATATATATATGTGTGTGTGTGTGTGTGTGTGTGTGTGTGTGTGTGTATATGTATATGTATATATATATATATATATATATATATATATATATATATATATATATATATATATATATATGTGTGTGTGTGTGTGTATGTGTGTGTGTGTGTGTGTGTATGTATATATATATATATATATATATGGTTTTGTGTGTGTGTTTATATATATATAGATATATGTGTTTATATATTTATAAGTGTGTGTGTGCTTGCGTGTTTGTGTGTGTGTGTATTTATATACATAAGTGTATATGTGTGTGTGTAAGTATATATGTATTAGTGTGTGTGTATATATATATAGTTGTATATATATATATATATATATATATATATGTATATATGTGTGTGTTTATGTGTGTGCGTGTTTGTATGTGTGTGCGGGTGGTAGTGCGAGCAGCGTGGGGGGGGGGGGAGGCAGCAGTGCACAGCGCGCTGTTGTGCACACAGCAGCAGCAGCAGCAGCAGCAGCAATGTCAGCAGCAGTGTAAGCAGCAGCAGCAGCTTCGTGGCGAGCGCAGCGCCGCGTGGCGAGGCCTAGCAGGGTGTAGCAGGGTGAGGGATAAATATAGATAGATAGATTGATAGGGTAATAGATATATAGATTGATAGGTAGATAGATTATTAGATAAATAGATTGATAGATAGTTAGATAGATTGATAGATAGATAGATAGATAGATAGATAGATATATAGATGGTTAGATAGATAGATAGGTAGATAGTTATATCTATCTATGCGTATAGATATATATATACATATAGCAAGATATATATTATATATATATATATATATATATATATATATATATATATATATATATATATATATATATATATATGTATGGGCAAGATAAGGTATATGGGTATATATGTTTGTGTGTATGTGTGATGTATATATGTAGATATCTAGGTATATGCATATATATATTAGATATATATTTTCTAGCCTAGATTATTAACTAAATAGCTAACTAGAGGAGTAGTTAGAGGGGTATTGGACGATATCTCAATACCTTGAGATATCAAGGTATCTCAATACCTTGAGATATCAAGGTATCTCAATACCTTGAGATATCCAAGGTATTGAGTTTCGAGCGGGGTTTTTGAGCAATTGTCTAGGGATAAGTCTAGAGATGGGTTTTTATGTATTGGTATATATATTTACGCGTGCTAGCATAGGTTTTAGCGGGTTTAGGCGGGGTGCGTAGCCTAGGTCGAGGTATCGGATACCGAGGGTATCCCGGTATCTTGAGGAGGCGAGTTTGAGGGTTTACTAGCTTAATGAGCTAGTTTTGACCTAGAATTTTAGGGGCACCCTAGTTTGACCTAGCTTTGACCATAACTGTCCTCGTTGACCGTAAAAGTCAATGTTTGACCTAGAGTTGACTTTTTGGATGCCGCGTTGACTTTTTGACCCGAATTTCACCGGTTTGACCCGTTTGACCTAGAATATCCCTAGAAGCCTGTTTTTAATTATTTTATATCAGTTTAAATCCATAGAACCCTGTTTAATCTTGCTTTTCGTAATATGTTCTTGCGATGCCAGTCCGGATCTCGATCCTCATCAATTGCTCAGGACATCAGGCGAGTACCTACCTCTGATAGTTTTCATTTCAAGATATCGTTTATATCACTTGTTCTAGAACTGTAATACTTGATTCTGACACATTGTTACACGAGCTGGTACTAGTGGATCCCGTCATGAGATGTTATCCCCCTTACCGTGTTCAGCGGGTACTCTATCACGTGTATTTCATCATGTGCTTCGGGTATTGATTCTCATGTGCTATCATGTGCTTCTTGTGCTCTCGCCTTCGTGTGCGCCAGCTATTATCATGTACGTAGCGTGCCGTGGTTGGATCCAATAGTATTAGTGGGGAAGGGGAGTAGGAGTTGGTTATGTGATCAAAGCCAAATAGTATTCATGTGTATGTCGGTTATGCAACTCACGCATAACAGAGTTATCGTAGTTTATTCATGTTCAACCTAAGTCGATCATATAACGAACTTGTGCTCAAGGCACTTAGCTAGTATTCCTATTTTCTCACATGCAGTTACTTCACTACTTGTATTGTTCTTCAGTTTACATTGCAGCTACTTTATCTACTCCATCATGTTTTTATTTCATGTGCATCTTGTATACTTTTCTATTGCTCGTCATATACACCTTACCATGCATTTGGAGTTGCTTTCTGAGTTATGTACTTCACTTCAGTCCTGACTGGACATATTTTTTCCAGAGGATCCTGAGGATTATTGCCCGATATTCTACGGGCCGGGCGTCGAGGAGTGCTGTGACCCCGAGACTGAGGAGGAGCCCGTCGAGGAGACGCCTTTAGCGCCCTAGTTAGCTAGGTGGGTTTTCCTAGGTTGTTTCCAGTTGATTATTTTGGATGATTATATCTATTATTTTGTTGCCTGTGAGATGTTGTAGACTATAGACTTGGATTGTATATTTTGGATATTGTTCTTGCTACTTGTTTCTTTGTTTCTTTGTGATATCATATCGTGCTTTACTCTTTCCCTAGATATTGTGATTGAGACATATATATATTGCATGGTTGACCTTATTTTGGAGAGGTTATTGACAGGTTTTGTGAGATATATAGATTGTTGACCTAGAACGAACCTTTACAGCGTTTTACCGCCGATTCTGCGGCATAGGCTGGACGTACCATGACTCATGCCCGATTTTTCGGGTGCGGGTCGTGACACATTTTTGGTGGTGGCCCATGCAGGTCTAGTTTTTAGGTTTACCTGCAATAGGATATAGGATATAGGCTGAGAGAGAGTGTGCTCAATCACAACTAGGATCCTTTCTGATTCCTTTTGCTATCTTAATTTTCCTGAAATTGTTTTCTTTTGCAATATTACTGTCCTTCTTTGATGATATCTTTTCTTGCACCGTATTGACTTCTTTTGATCTGTGTTCAGGATGCCTCCGAAGAAACGGTCTCAGCGCACCGTTCCAGCAGCTGCCACCGAGAGGTCTGCCACCTCTCATCCTGCTCGACTTCTGGCAGCCGCTACCGCTCCACTCGCCACTCTTGCGGTCGAGGGAGCATCTGTTTCTCTCGGAGATCCTCTTACTCCTATCGATCCGAGAGCTACACCAGTTGTTCCGGTGGTACCTTCTCCACCACCGTCTGCACCAGTTGATGCCACGCAGTTGTTTGCATTCTTCAGAGAGATGATGGACGTGCAGTACCGCCAGGCAGATGTTATGAGGATGGGCATTGAGAATGCTCATCTGGTGGCTATGACAGTGGTGGACAGAGTGGCCCAGATCCAGCCACAGGCAGAGTAGGCTCACCATTCGAGGCCGGGCACCATTATCGACTTTTAGAAGATGCGGTCCAAGGAGTTCTGGGGTACGGAGGGGATCCTGTACGCGGACGACTGGATCGAGCATATTGAGGGCATCTTTAGACTGGCACTAATCCCAGCCAGTATGCAGATCGAGGCGACGGGCAACCAAATGTTCGATCTTGCCCTTACTTGGTACCGCACAGATACGTGGATAGCAGTACCGGGATTGACTTGGGAGGCTTTCAAGAAGCTTTTCAAGGAGAAGTTCTTCCCGGATGTGCTCTCAGTGCTTTGGAGAGCCAGTTCGAGGCACTCGTCCAGGGGAGCATACTAGTGGACAAGTATGCAGCAGAGTTCTGCCGTCTGGGCAGATTTGTAGAGGGTTTGATCGAGGCAGCAAAGGCACGGAAGTTCCGCAAGGGTTTGGTCATGGCGGTCAAGTCCTTGACTAGGAGTGACCGCGAGGTGACCTTCGAGCAGATTGTGAGCGGCACTCAGAGGGCTGAGGATAACTTGGAGCTGAAGACCAAGATGAGCAAAGATGCTTCCGGAGCAGGCAGCAATACAGGCCCCGCCAAGAGGCCGTTCCAGCAGACTCAGCAGCACCAGGGTCAGGGTCGTGTGCCCTTCCGGTAGGTGCCCTAGCAGCAGAGGCAAGGACAGTAACAGGGCCAGAGGCAGCCCATTATTTGCCCTTTTTGTAGAAAGCTGGGGCACGGATGGGACATTTACAGGAAGAGGCTGGGCAGATGTTTGTTGTATGGCACAACAGATCACCAGCTGAAGGATTGCCCTTCAGTACTTGCTCGTACAGCTCAGGATGGAGGAGCCGCTCAGAGGGGACCAACCAGAGCACCTGCAGCACAGCGGAGAGGACAGCCTTTGCCGACTCAGCAGCAGTGGTTTGCTCAGCACCAGCAGCAGCACCGAGGAGGACAGCAAGGGCGAGCTTTTGTCCTGACCGTAGACGAGGCCGAGCCCGTTGGTGATGTGATCTCAGGTTCTGTTCTTCTTGATTCCATTCCAGCACTTGCTTTATTTGATTCTGGGGCTTCCCATAGCTTTATGTCTATATATTTTGCTGTTAGACACCATCTTGTTGCTGAACCTTTAGCTAGACTCTGCAAGATCACAACCGGGGGTAGCATCATCCTAGTCAGTGATGTCTGCAGAGACCGGAGAGTTACCTTGGGAGGCCGGGAGTTGAGTGTGCCCCTACTTGTAATGCCACTTCCGAGCTACGACATTGTACTTGGGATGGATTGGTTGAGTATGCATTGTGCTAGTATAGATTGTCGTGGAGGCAGAGTGTTGTTTAGTCCGTCGGGTGAGCCAGAGTTTCAGTTTGCCAGAGGAGCAGCAGAGCAGAGCGAGGGAGTCTTCTGCGGAGCCCTGGTGGTAGAGCCGAGGTTGCTACATCCACTGATAGAGGAGTACATGGATGTCTTTTCGGAGGAGTTGCCAGGGTTACCTCCGGACAGAGATGTGGAGTTCTCTATAGACTTGGTGCCAGGCGCGGAGTCGATATCCCAGCACGTCTATAGAGTCAGCAACAGTGAGCTGATAGAGTTGAAGAAGCAAGTGGATGAGCTCCAGGATAAGGGATTTATCAGATCAAGTTCTTCTCTGTGGGGTGCTTCGGTACTTTTTGTGCCGAAGAAGGATGGGTCGATACGGATGTGTATCGACTACAGGGCTCTGAACAACCTCACAATCAAGAACAAGTATCCGCTGCCGCGTATTGATGATCTTTTTGACCAGTTGAGCGGAGCGAGGGTGTTTTCCAGGAATGATCTGAGGACAGGCTACCACCAGGTAAAGGTCAGGAGGGAGGATATTCTGAAGACAGCTTTTCGGACCAGATATGGACAGTATGAGTTCATGGTGATGCCGTTTGGGTTGACCAATGCCCCGGCAGTGTTCATGAATCTGATGAACAAGGTGTTCCATCAGTATCTGGACAGGTTTTTGGTGGTATTTATAGATGATATCTTGGTGTATTCGAAGACCCCAGAGGAGCACGAGGAGCATTTGAGGATAGTGTTGGAGACTCTCAGGAAGGAGAAGCTTTATGGAAAGCTTTCGAAGTATGAGTTCTTCCTTGACAAGGTTGAATTCCTTGGTCATGTGTTGACTGGAGAGGGGATCTCGGTAGATCCGAGAAAGATTAGGGCAGTTGAGGCATAGAGTGCTCCGAGTTCAGTAGCCGAGGTCAGGAGAGGTCAGGAGTTTCCTGGGACTGGCAGGCTACTATAGAAGATTTGTTCTGGATTTTTCCCGGATTGCAGAGCCGTTGTCCAGGCTGACCCGGAAGGACGTGGAGTTTATTTGGTCGGAGGAGTGCCAGATCGCCTTTGATGAGCTGAAGAGGAGGTTGACGACAGCTCCAGTGTTGACGTTGCCATCAGGATCTGGAGGATTCACTATCTATAGTGATGCATCGGGGAAGGGACTGGGTTGTGTGTTGCAGCAGAATGGGAGGGTGATTGCCTATGCTTCCAGGCAATTATGTCCTCATGAGAAGAACTACCCTACCCACGATTTGGAGTTGGCAGCGGTCATCTTTGCTCTAAAGTTATGGAAACACTATTTATACGGAGAGCGTGTGGAGATCTTCACAGACCACAAGATCTTAAAGTATGTGTTTACCCAAAAAGAGCTGAACATGAGGCAGAGGAGATGGTTGGAGTTAATGAAAGACTTCGATATATTGTTGCAGTACCATCCAGGGAAGGCGAACGTAGTTGCGGATGCGCTGAGCAGGTATCCGGTAGCTATGTGCCTGACTACAGATCGTTATCTTCTGGCAGATCTAGAGAGCTTGGGCATTAAGGTGATAGTGCCTGGAGTTGAGATACAGATGTAGGGACTGCAGATTCAGTCAGAGTTGGTAGACCAGATCAGGGCTACATAGTTTGAGGATGAGTCCCTGAGGAGCATTAGGGCGCAGGTTCAGATTGGATTATCAGATGACTTCACCATTGCTGATGATGGTTCATTGCGGCACAGTACCAGGTTGTGTGTGCCGAGTGGGTCGTTACGTGAGGAGGTTCTTCAGGAGGCGCATCGATCCCAGTACTCTATGCATCCAGGTGTAGAAGCATGAAAAATATGCTGCAGAGTTATACGCAGTATTTCAGTGCTGGGTGGCGTAAAACGTGACTTCAGAGCCATCGGCATACCAACAGAGTTTTATCGCTAGTGCAGCGTAAAACATAGCTCCAAAACAACCCGCGTAAAGTAGTGTTTCCAGGCTGCCTCAGCGTAAAAAGGTTGTTACATCGCCACTTTGGCGTAAAACCCGCTCACTTTTAATGCAGTAGCAGATTGTACGAGGAACTCTTCATATTCCTCGAACGAACCTGTCAAATCATACAGTAAATCTGATTCTTTGACTCCTGACAAAGAGTACTGCACGACTATTCAGACGACGACTGTAATGATGGTGCGGCACAGAGACCCAAACCGACGTTTAGCGGTATTTCCTTGATACAAATCACTTTTATGCGTTCAAGGGAATATGCCGCCTAGTTTATACAGGCAAATGCGAGCTTTTACACTCAACAAGAGACAAACGAACCGCCACATCAAAAGCTGCTCTTCGTACAGAGCTCGAGGCACGTCTCTGCAGTTAATGTGCGTGATGGAGGCAGATCTCTGTATTTAATGCGCGAGATTTTGGTTCTACTCTCAAAGACTGGGCGAGCCATAATTATGGCTAATACGTCCACATCATCACCTCTACACAGTACGCCATTAGGCTATTTTTAGCTATAGGAGCACGCTGTACGCTATCTCCTTGAAATACGCCGACATGGCTATTTTCAACTATAGGAGTACGCCGTATGCTATCTCCTCGGAATACGTCAACTCAGGCTATATTTGCATTGGTGCGTAATGAGGCTATTTGGTCCAGAGTTTGTTCAAGACCTCAGTCAAGAAAGGAGGATCGTCTATCTTTACGCCAGCTACCTATCCATGCAACTTCAGACTTCTATGCCTACGGTGCTTCCACGCCTACTTGGCTTCTACGCCAACTCGACAACTATTTGGCTTCTACACCATGGTGACAGTTATTGGCTTCTACGCCAACCTTTTCTACGCGAGGGACAGCTACCTACGTGGCTTGCATATCGTGATCTTCGCAGTAGTTATACGCATTATCTCATAATGGGACACGCGTCACACGCAGATTCAGAGGATCATTTATACGTGGGTGGCAGTTATTGTAACTGCCGCATAAAAAGTGCCTCACTCTCCACTGTTCGGCTTCTACGTCGACTGGACGGTTACTGTTACTAAACCCTATAAATAGAGACCTCTATTGACAGAGGTCCAGGGTTGAAAGGTCAGAAAAAGGTCGGAGATTCATTTCTGGAGAGAGAAGAACCCAGAGCATAGACAGAGAGTAGTGATCAAAGACTTTGGCATCGAGCATCCACTCCCTCTGGCAACTTTTCGAAGCATCTCCTTCTTTTACGGCATTTCTTCATCATCGTATGGTCCAAGGGACAAAGTGATCGACTGCAGATCAGACTCCTATAGCAATATTTACCCAGATTAAATTTTGTACTTGACATCCTCGTATAGGATTAATTGTACTTCTTTTTTGTAAACCAAAGAGAGGGTTTCGTATAAACCTTGTTTTATTTCTTTCGTTTATTATCAAACACATGATGGTGACTCTGCTGGGGACGACTTTCTTATTTGACGAGAAGGCAATTGCTCAACACGATGCGGTATCAGTAGGATCAATGAAGAAGACGCTGGTCATTCAATTCGACCAGTCAGCCTATGAAGACATGCTTCGAGCAGGGGGTAGCTCTCACTCCCTCTCCGTCCAGGACAATAGGAAACTGCGTAAGGTCTGGATGCCCCGGACATCCCCTACCATTCCTGCCGACTCTCGAGTTTCTCCGACCAACAAGGTTGTAGCTTCGTAACCTTCGAGCTCTGCGCGTAAAACTCTGTCTCCCATCTGTGATGAGGTAGACAAAACTTCTGACAATGCCTCAGTGCTAGTCCAGAAGTCTGCTTCGCACTCTGTGCGTAAAACTCTGTCTCCCGCCTGTGACGTGGCAGACAAAGCTTCTGGTGATGCCTCAGTGCTAATCCAGAAGTCTGCTTCACGCTCTGCGCGTAAAACTCTGTCTCCCGTCAGTTACGTGGCAGACATGATTTCTGATAATGCCACAGCACCAAATCAGAAATTCTAAACGTGCTCCGCGCGTAAAAATACATCTTCCCTCCTCGGAAATGCAAATGATCCCTGCAATTTACGCAAGGGAAAACAAGTGGCGGAATTCTCAACTTCTCGGCCCTTACGCCAGCAAAAAAAGAGTCTGCCCGCTCTCCGGATTATGCGAGAGGCTAATGGCAGACTGAGCGCCTCCTCAGTTTTATGCCAGCCTGAGCAGAGTTCTAAATTACGCCAGGTTAGGCCCCTCAGCATAAAGAAAGCCCAGTTTGCGGAGAGACACACTCCTCAGGGATCATCTGCTACTCAGATGGCCAACCTGCTGTATACAGGTGTCAGAGGAAGAGTTATGGTTCCCAACATCTGCATGCCAACTGATATAAACAAGAGGAACAAGCATTCTTCCTCTTCTTCTTATGTTAATCCTCCTGACTTGCGTGAATTCTTAATCCAGAAACGCAAAGACAGGAGTCATAACCAGGATTCAGTTCCCCTAACTGTCAAACGTGGGGAGATCATATGGGAAGATGCATCAACATCTAATGTCATTATGACATATGGACTACATAAAAATGCTGCCTTTATTGTTCCTCCAATTCGTGACGAACAGCATCCAATAGTCTTCGGTCGCATGCGGAGCAGACCGATTGTACAAGAAGAATTTCACGAGTCTGAGGGTGGCAAAATATAAATCCACAGGTATAGCCCATAATCTTTAAAGATTATACAAAGTATGGATTATGATTTGAAGTTGAAACAAGGCCTCAACTATGGGAAAGGCAGACGAACACCGTTGCATGGTATTCCTTACTGTCAACAAACTCGTTTTGGGATAGGGTATAGTGCATCTCTTGCAAACTCTAAACCTCCAGAGTCTGATCCAGTAATACCAGAGGCAGATCCTTCTGATTCAACTTCTGTAGGCAAATGCCATGATAGGTCTGGGGGTAGTCTACCTCGACAAAATATGGCAGCATCCAAAGCTGGGGGTAAAATTCCCTCTAAGTTCGAAGATGATACAACAATGACCATCTTCCCAGAAGACCGTAAAACTCAGGCATCGGGAGTCAGAAGGCCAAAAGGGACTTTTTCCTTCAACAAAGATGACATCATTGAAATCTTCAATGTATTGATGAAGGAACAGAAACTTTGGCTACACAACATCAGATACCCTGAGAGGACTGGCAAAGTCGATGACCCAGATTATTGTCTCTTTCATCGATTCATACATCACCCCACAAAGGCGTGTTATGTACTAAAAAGAAAAATCCAGGAGTTGATCGATGCCAAAGTCATCACTTTACATCTGTAAACGAGGGGACGATCACGGCAAATTGATTTTACTTTAAAGTGACAATTTGCTCCCTCAAGAAGATACCGGATGATGAGTCCCTAAAGTCTACGATGGATTTTTCGGATAGGAGTTCACGTCCATATTACCTCTGAACTATTGTACAAATATTTCTTTATTTCCCCAGCTGAGTTTGTCATGTTCATATTACCTCTGAACAAACCTTCCTGGTTTGGCTATCGATTATCATGTCCATATTACCTCTGATATCGGTTGTCATCTCAACTTAACACCCGTACTTAAACTTTAAGTACGCCAGTGGTGTTAAGTCCACAAAAACTGCCATGTTCATATTACCTCTGAGCAGATATATACCTCCATCCCCAATGGAGACACAACTCAAGAGTTTGTCATGTTCATATTACCTCTGAACAAACTTCCTGGTTTGGCTATGGATTATTATGTCCATATTACCTCTGATATCGGTTGTCATCTCAACTTAACACCCGTACTTAAACTTTAAGTACGCCAGTGGTGTTAAGTCCACAAAAACTGCCATGTTCATATTACCTCTGAGCAGATATATACCTCCATCCCCAATGGAGTCACAACTCAAGAGTTTGTCATGTTCATATTACCTCTGAACAAACCTTCCTAGTTTGGCTATCGATTATCATGTCCATTTTACCTCTGATATCGGTTGTCATATCAACTTAACACCCGTATTTAACTCTAAGTACACCAGTGGTGTTAGGTCCACAAAACTATCATGTCCATATTACCTCTGATATCAGTTGGCATCTTAACTTAACACCCGTATTTAGCTCTAAGTACGCCAGTGGTGTTAGGTCCACAAAACTATCATGTCCATATTACCTCTGATAGATTTTGTTTCGAATTTATTATTTGTACTCAACGTGCGCAACAAATAATAGGTCCACCAAAGATCCCCCAGTGGGATGTCCTCAACAAATATGGTATCATACTACGTCCATATTACCTCTAGTATGATGTCCAAATTTTTGCGCAAACAATCATAAAGAAATAGAGGGTTCTTATATGATTGCAAATCGCGCTTACAGATTAGCCAAGCCTAATAGAAATTTGGCAATGGCTACTATCAATGGCAAATTCCTGAAGAGGTACTACGCTTAATCTTCTTTTCTCAAATGGAGTATGGTGAAGATCTCATTCTGACAACACTACTTCCACAAATCTAGTTGGATCATATTCTATCATGTCCATATAACCTCTGAATAGATATGTCCAGCTGAAGCTTACCGAAGGGATATCACGTCCATATTACCTCTGATATCACTTTCACTCTACCCTATCGTTTATATTCCAAAATGATAGGTCCACCAAAGTCAGATAAGATTTCTTTATTATCTCCCGGAGGAGCAAAATTACATGTAAAGGCAAAAAAGGTACATCATTTGGGAGGAGCGGTCAAATCACGGATCTGCTGCGCCAGTGAGGCCATCTTCTCGTTCCTAGAGCTTAAAACGGTAGCGCGAGCCCGCTCCAACCTTGCCTCCTCATTGTGCAAGGCAGACAGTTCAGATCGAGTTTGTACAAAATCTGCGTGGATGATACCCACACGTGTCAGGTTTTGCTGAGATGCTTCCAGTCGGATCTTTAACACGTCTCTAGCTGCCGATGAAGCGAGAATCTTCTCCTCCGCTTGAGCAAGTTCATCTTTCAATTGACGGATCCTCGCTGCATCTTCTTCATATTCAGTCTCGCACTTGGCCAGCTGGGGAATGACATACTCTAATACAGTATGCTCTTCATTCATCTCTTTCTGCTGAGCCTCGATGAACCTGCTCAGAGTTTCCATCTCCCCAACTAGCCTCGCAGTCAGAGAGTCATACTCAGCCTGAATCAGGTCATCAATGCTGCCCTGGGATAATTGCAAATAATTGTTAATGGGTTGTTCCAAACCATTAACTATCTGCTCCAGTGTATCATCTCTCCCAGCGTCGTTGAAATCTCTGATAGACGCTATCACAAACTGGGAGGACCTCCTCAGAACCTCAAAACCTAGATTCTTCTCCAACACCATTGATATCAGTATTTTCAAAGTGGTGTAGAAGATACTAGTATACTTCTTAATCAGCATGGCAAAGTCAGATTGGGTGCTGGGAGTGGCAGCAATATCGGCGAATCCCCTTCCAGGAATGACTGCAGAGGGTGTCGCCATAGTCGTCGCTTCAGTAGAGGGCACAACAAAGGTAGAGGCACCGACAACGGCTGAAGTCGCTGGCGTACTCAAAGGAGGCATAGTCATAATGACAGGCTCATCCTCCTCTCGAGATACCAGAACTATTTCGGGCGAGCCAGCACCCGAAAATGTTTCCTCTTCGAAGCCAGGCACCTCCATGTCATCGGCCGGAGCTGCAATAGAGCCAAAAGTTGCGTCGACACTGCCCTCCCCGTAGATGTCTTCCCCTGAAAAGAAGACAAGAGAAAGTTAATATCAACATGATGTTAATTTTTTTAAAAGAGACGTAAAGACGATATTTACCCATGGCCGATGGTATATATGTCGCGTCGGCAGCCAGTACAGCTAAATCATTTCTTAATGATGCTAAGTGAGCTGTCATACCTGGAGAAGGGGGTGTGCCAACTGACACTGGCAGGTATTCCTCCAGGTCTTCACCAAGATCCACTCGAGGCTCACCGGGTGGAATCTCGCTAGGTATACTTACAGACACGACAGGGGTTTCTCCCGTTGTTGGTCTGGACAAAGGCATACGCAATCTTATTTTGCTCAGCCTTGAAGGCGATCTCATACCACTACCTGAAGCGGTAGCAGTGACGGCAGGCTCGAGCAAAGAATCCCTGGCACTACCAGTCAGAACTGTGGAGGTTCCCTCTCTAATAGGCGAAGGACCTCTAGGAAAAAATTCATCCTCAACAGGGGAAACATCAGGTTCACCCCTAGGAACCTCAGGGCGGAAAGTCCTGGCCGGACCACTGAGAGTCTTCTTCTTCTTGCGAGGGGAAGCCTCCTTCAAAATAGGAGCCCGTCGCTTTCCAGGGATAACAAGAGGTTTTGTAGGCGGAGGTATTACACCTCTCGGTACTGTCATCAAAAATTCATCCGTACGGACAAGGTCTTCACCTTCGTCAGAGGAGACTGATGGGACATCGTCTCTTCCAGCAGATTTATGAGTGGGTACCCTAAAACTTCTACGCATATCAAAATCGCGATGGAAAGTATTGATGGCCACATAAAACTGGGCGTACGAATGGAGGATACGCAACTCCATGGAGAGAGAAGTCGCGGGTATAGTAAAGGCCGCTCCAGTACAACCCATTATGAAGTATCGCCATCCTCTCGCTCCGTCAATAAGTTCACCTCTGGACTTGAAGCTGGTAATGACATTTTCCATGTGCAACTGGTCATACCCAAACTGCCTGGCGAACCGACTAGGCAGATAGGGCTCCAAGAAGCAGTAGTCTTCACTTCTGTATAATAAATAGGAGGGTCTAATGCAGACCAACCAATAAAAAGCCTCAGGAGAAAGAACGGTCTTCTCTTTGCCTGAATCCTGAAGCCTCATCCCCTATTGATTAAGATGTACAATGGGGACGGTGCAGAAGAGCTTACAGCTGTGAGCAAAATTTAACGCGCGTCGACAGTCTACGACTGTGACCATGTTCCAGGTGGAATTCTTGTAGTTCAACAAGAAATTACTCTCCGAACTACTGCTAGAGCCGGGAGACATCATCCGGGGGTTATGGAGAATTAACCATCCCATCAAATACAGGAACGGTAATTCTACCCTGGGAAAGCTGTCACGCCGTGTTTCATCGGCGAGCAGCCCATCAGTAATGGCCCTCAGGCCAGCTTGTATGCGGCATACCATGGCAGGGAGCAGGCCCAGTCTTGCCCCGAACACCAAATGCACTGCAGGCCATAAGGTGTTGCGATGGATGCGATCCGAAGACGCAATGCCAGTACCACCAGTCGGCGTAGCCATACAGAGAGGAAGCCAGCCAGTTGAGCTTCCCTTGACAGAGGCCTGCGGCAATGCCTCATGTAACTATAGGCTTTAGTACCTGCAGGATAACTTCCTATCTCCTTATCGAGGACTTGATCTGAAGCCCCAGCATCTTTAATACGGTCATCGACTACTTGAGCATTAAGCACGCTCAGAAGGCTCAAAGGCTTATCCCTGCTATCCACGACTTTGTCTGGCTTAGCAGCCCTGGCCTGATGAAAGAAGAGATAGGACGCCCATATATTGGTATGAGCCAAATCATAGGGCTCATTATAAAAGGAGGTGCAAGCAAGGTAGTGGCACATCAGCTCCTGGTACACTACCACCACCCGAGGGTCTGTATCCCCCAGCTCCCGGTTTATGGGAACATACTCTTCATAAGGAGTATCCCCCATTGGCAATCCAGAAATCTCTGCCATCTCGTGAAGGGCCAATCCTAACTCCCCTAGCGAAGTGACGAAAGTCCCGGTGAGCGAGATATATCGCTCCATCAGAGCCAGAAACAGGTTGGGATTAGGAGGCAGCCCAACACTGGTAGCGCTCACAGCCACGAACAGACCAATGCTCTCCATCTCAGTCTGAAAATGCTTCAGGGCCCAGGCAGCTAAACAAGTCCATCGAAGATTTGTAGGGGTAAGCCACCCATTGGTCCGAGGATTAACCCTGGGGTATACTCCTCCTTGCCCATGAAGTCATTGCAGAAAGTCGATAATTGGACTGGTTGGAGAAGTGAAGTGTCTTCACTCGGGACACTACCCAAAAACAATCCCCTGAAGGGCATGACCGAGCCCGAAGGACGGCTTACAAATGACCCGTGGTCGGATCCTTTCTGATAAAAAATCTTTCCCGGCTGGCCGTGAAGATTGGGAGTCAGAGTCCACGACATCTTCCTCGGATGTGTGGCATGGAAGAAGGCCGAGATGGGATAATCTCTCGACATCCTAGGCAGGTACATGACCATGCCCCCAGCAGTAAAAACCCAGTCTTCCTTCTTGGGCTTCGTCTGGGATTGCTTGTCAATCATATCCCCAAAGAGGAAAGCTAGTTTTATATACTTGGCCCTATCTATATACGTCAGGGGCTCCCCGTTGATCATATTCAACAGCATCCGTTCCCCTTGAGAAGATATCAGAATTCCCCTTCCTTCAGGGTACTGGGTTCCAGAAATAGGAAACGTCACGTGGGACAGATCCTCCAGGTAATTTGAGTTTAGCATCCCAGCAGCAGAACCCATTACCTTAGCCAACAGAGGTATCTGCAAGTCAACTACAAAGTGCAAGAAGAACAAGTCAGTTTCTATACTAGACATTACAGTCTTGCAGCTTACGCCAAAGATCAACAGTCTGTGCTTTTACGCCAAGACTGTAAAAAACTTAAGTTTTTACGCTGGAATCTATTTCCGAGGCGTAAAATTCAAGATTGGCAGTATACACAAAAATCTGACAGTCTGTGTTTTTACGCCAGACTGCCAAAGTTTGAGTTATTACGTCAGAATTTTCATCCAGAGCGTAACACTCAAAGTTTGTAGTATACACCAAATTTCGACAGTCAAAGCTTTTACGCCAGACTGTAAAAAATATGGAGTTTTTACGCTGGCACATTAGGAATATAGGCGTAAAAGATAAGACATCTCTGTGCATCATCTTCCTCGAAGAGGCATTCAGCACAGAAGATGACCTAGCGCATCCACGTACAACGTGTGCGAGGGTTTTCTTCGTTTTTTGTTGTCGGCCCAAAAAGCTTTACCTAAAATGCCTGGTGCACAGCTCATCGGTGGGACACTTCGTTCAGAGCGAGGTTCGCTCTGCCCGATGGGAGTCGCTCGTGCTTGAGCAGAGGATCGAGAAGAGGAGGCAGCTTTCTTCCCCTTTACAGTCAAAGTTTGTTTCGGTGCCATTGCGAAAAAGCCTAGAGTGCTCAGAGAAGAAACGAAGGAGAGTTCTCAAAGAGACGAAAGTTTTTCTTTTGCAAAAGACAGGTGAAGAGTTTTTCTCTGAAGGCCTTGGGGTATTTATAGAGTTCAGATAGACTCCTCGAATCCCTAACCAAATCCGATATTTAATATTTGGTTATGATTCGGGACCACGTCAGCCTATCATTAAGGGAAGACGGACAGTCAGCGAATTCAAAAAGTTTCTTTCGCGCAGAGCAGATTCGTGATTTTACGCTAAGGAGCTCTTACGCTCGGGAAGCCACAAATCTATGGTTTTACGCTCAAAGGATATAAGTCTATGGTTTTACGCCTGGATGCTTTTACGCTCGGTAGCTTTTACGCTCGAGAGGCTACAAACCTACGACTTCACGCTCAGAAGCTATAAATCTATGATTTCACGCTCAGAAGCTTTTACGCTCAGAGGCTACAAATCTACGACTTCACGCTCGAAAGTTTTCTTTTCAGAGGCTATAAATCTACAGTCTTACGCCCGGATGCTCTTATGCTCAGTAGCTTTTACGCTCGAGAGGCTACAAACTTATGATTTTATGCTCATCCATACTACAGATCTATGACATTCCGCATATCTTAAAAATACGCAGGCCAGAGTATGCGTATATCTGAACAAGTTTTAAGACGGTCAATTACAAGGGTTTACGCAGAATATGCTCCTTCATGGCCTCAAAATACCCCAAGTACTCAAAGCATACAGAGTTCGGTATTGAAAAATGACTCTTCTCCTCGGATCGATTGGAAGTTCATCCAAAATCCAGTCAGAATATTTTCTCGACGGTTCAAGCATGGTCAGTTTTGACAGCCATTTCTCGCCCCATTTCAAAGGATTTTTGGGAAATCATTCTTGAAGATGACGGTCTGAACAAAAATTCTTCTTATCAGAGAAGTGCCAGTTCAGTTTTTCTACGCAATTCCTCGTTCAAAATAGCAGGACAGTTCGAATATGCGACTTAAATGCTAAGCAGTTTTCTACGCGTCTTCAGTTACGTGTAAGAGACGGAACGAGGCCAGATACTCTTTTTATCAGAGTAGACGTAAAGTCATTCAGACGTGTCAAAGCTACACATACTCAGACTTCATCACAGCAAAAATATATGGCAAATCATCGGATGCGTAAAAGAAGATGATTTTATTAATCATGATTACATATAAGGGAAATCCAGTCTACAAAGGGTCTTTTTCATCTTCATGATTACATATGAGGGAAATCCTGTCTACAAAGGATTTTTCATCCTCATTTAAAAGGTCACGCCCAGAATCTGTTCTGTCAGGTTCTCATATTGGTGGAGATCTTTTTCCGTCTTCTTTAGCAGTTCATCGACTTCCACAGTCGATGAACAAGAAAGTGATTAATGGCGGGAGGATACACAACTGGGCTTGTATAAATTATTCAAGAGCCCATCCTCCATACACCATGACAGATTGAGTTGAGATTTTAGACCCAACTCAATACTGAAAGACAAGGCTAGTTTGTCTGCCCTCGTCCACCAACGATGGGAGAAAATACAGCTTGCAAGCTGTGTGGCCAAATGCAACCCTCCCTCTCTCCTGGACGAATCGCTATATAAAATTGTTGATCATCCCGAGCAAAGGAAGCTATGATATCCTTCCATGATCCATCGTTGCAGAGAATATTTGCTCGAAGACGCCTTCTTTTTCGGCTTCTGGCATACTGGAAGAATATGATCTTCTTCTTCCTCAAGTTGACCCGACGAACTTCGGCAATCATCTCTGTGTGGTGAAGGAAATATGGGAAGAACAGGTTAACTCATCAGCCTTTATATAGGCAGAAGAGAACACACCGAATCCCAACAAATCTCCAAAAATCTACCGAGAAATCAGCCTTGAGGAACGAGCCAGACTTGACCGTTTCATGCTTCATTCAAAGTGTTTCAAATTATGAGGAATTTGAAAACTTTGAAGGGGGTCTTGTAGAAGCATGAAAAATACGCTGTAGAGTTATACGCAGTATTTCAGTGCTGGGTGGCGTAAAACATGACTTCAGAGCCCTCGACGTACCAACAGAGTTTTATCGCTAATGCAGCGTAAAACATAGCTCCAAAACAACCCGCGTAAATTAGTATTTCCAGGCTGTCTCAGCGTAAAAAGGTTGTTACATCGCCACTTTGGCGTAAAACCCACTCACTTTTAATGCGGTAGCAGGTTGTACGAGAAACTCTTCGTATTCCTCGAACGAACCTGTCAAATTATGCAGTGAATCTGATTCTTTGACTCCTGACAAAGAGTACTGCACGACTATTCAGACGACGGCTGTAATGATGGTGCGGCACAAAGACCCAAACCGGCGTTTAGCGGAATTTCTTTGATACAAATTGCTTTTATGCGTTTAAGGGAATACGCCGCCTAGTTTTATACAGGCAAATGCGAGCTTTTACGCTCAACAAGAGACAAACGAACCGTCACGTCAAAAGCTGCTCTTCGTACAGAGCTCGAGGCACGTCTCTGCAGTTAATGCGCGTGATGGGGGCAGATTTCTGCATTTAATGTGCAAGATTTTGGTTCTACTCTCAAAGACTGGGCGAGCCATAATTACGGCTAATACATCCACATCATCACCTCTCCACAGTACGCCATCAGGCTATTTTCAGCTATAGGAGCACGATGTACGCTATCTCCTTGAAATACGTCGACCTGGCTATTTTCAACTATAGGAGTACGCCGTATACTATCTCCTCGAAATACACCAACTTAGGCTATATTTGTATTGGTGCGTAATGAGGCTATTTGGTCCAGAGTTTGCTCAAGACCTCAGTCAAGAAAGAAGGATCGACTATCTTTACGCCAGCTACCTATCCATGCAACTTCAGGCTTCTACGCCTACGGGGCTTCCACGCCTACTTGGCTTCTACGCCAACTCGACAACTATTTGGCTTCTACACCATGGTGACAGTTATTGGCTTCTACGTCAATCTTTTCTACGCGAGGAACAGCTACCTACGTGGCTTGCATGCCGTGATCTTCGCAGCAGTTATACGCATTATCTCATAATGGGATACGCATCACACGCAGATTCAAAAGATCATTTATACGTGGGTGGCAGTTATTGTAACGGCAGCATAAAAAGTGCCACACTCTCCACTGTTCGGCTTCTACATCGACTGGGCAGTTACTGTTACCAAACCCTATAAATAGAGACCTCTATTGACAGAGGTCCAGGGTCGAAAGGTCGAAAAAAGGTCGGAGATTCATTTCTGGAGAGAGAAGAACCCAGAGCACAAACAGAGAGTAGTGATCAACGACTGTGGCATCGAGCATCCACTCCCTCTGGCAACTTTTTGAAGCATCTCCTTCTTCTACGACATTTTTTCATTATCGTGTGGTCCAAGGGACAAAGTGATCGACTGCAGATCAGACTCCTATAGCAATATTTATCCAGATTAAATTTTGTACTTGACATCCTCGTATAGGATTAATTGTACTTCTTGTTTATAAACCAAAGAGAGGGTTTCGTATAAACCTTGTTTTATTTTTTTCGTTTATTATCAAACACCATGTACCAACAAGATGTATAGAGATCTGAGAGAGCATGTATGGTGGTACGGGATAAAGCGGGAGGTAGCACGCTTCGTATCCCGATGCTTAGTGTGCCAGCAGGTGAAGGCGGAGAGGCAAAGGCCAGCAGGGTTGCTCCAGCCGTTACCCATTTCGGAGTGGAAATGGGAGCATGTGACCATAGATTTTGTTTCTGGACTTCCCCGTTCTCCAGGCGGGAAGGATGCGATTTGGGTCATCGTGGACAGGTTGACCAAATTGGCCCACTTTCTACCATTCAAAGTGGATACGTCTACAGAGAGACTAGCAGAGATGTATGTGCGCCAGATAGTCAGACTGCATGGAGTTCCTGTGAGCATAGTATCAAACCGGGACAGTTGCTTTACTTCGTATTTTTGGAGGAGTCTGCAGGCTAGCTTGGGCACCCAGCTCAAGTTTAGTAGTGCGTATCACCCACAGAAAGATGGTCAGTCAGAGAGGACCATTCAGACACTTGAGGACACGCTTCGCACTTGTGTTCTGGATTTCAGAGGCTCTTGGGAGGATCACTTACACTTGGTAGAGTTTGCTTATAATAACAGCTACCAAGCCAGTATCGAGATGTCACCTTTTGAGGCATTGTATGGACGGAGGTGTCGTACTCCGTTATCATTCGCACTCCGTTATCATGGGATGATGTAGGCGAGAGAGCTTTGTTTGGCCCGGAGATGGTGGTTGATGCAGCGAAGAAGGTCAAGCTAATTAGAGATAGACTTCGGGTGGCGCGGGACAGGCAGCGACATTGGGCTGATAGCCACCGGAGACCTTTAGAGTTTGAGGTATAGCTTAGAATCTAGATTTTATTCTTGTGTTTGCTTGTGATTACTTATGTTAGACTAAATGCAGAGACCTTGTTTGTGCTAGGTTGGAGATCTGGTGTTCCTGAGGATTTCTCCGATGTGGGGCACTATTCGCTTCGGTGGAGGCGGAAAGCTTAGCCCACGTTTCGTCGGACCCTTCAGCATCCTTGAGAGGGTCGGCGCTGTGGCGTATAGGCTTGAGTTGCTGCCTACGCTAGAGAGAGTTCATGATGTGTTCCACGTGTCACAGTTGAGACGATACATGGCGGATCCCAGTCACGTATTGGATCACTCAGAGATCGTGGTGGGCCCTACTCTTAGCTATCCAAAGCAGCCGGTGGAGATTGTGGATTGGCGGGAGAAGGTGTTGAGGAACCAGACTATTCCCTTGGTTCGCGTCGCGTGGAGGCATCACTCTCCAGGTGAGTCGACCTGGGAGAGGGAGGATGAAATGCACGAGCGATACCCCTATCTTTTCGAGCCCTAAGGTATGGTTCTTTTCTTTTTTTTGCATTCCTATCCTAGTTTTATTTTTTTAATTTCGAGGACGAAATTATTTTAAGGAGGGTAAGCTTGTCACTACCCAATTCTAGAAAATAGGGTTTTTTTTTATTTGGTAAATTGTGTATTGTATATAATTAATTATATTTATATTTAATTAGTGATTGTATTATTTTTATTTGATTGTTTTAGGGTTTTGGCTAGTCTGGATCCATGTCAGACCCTAGTGGACCCATGTCCGACCCAACCCACACCCTTGTGAGACCTATTTTTGGGTTTAGAATATTTATTATATTTTTAATAGGTTAGTTGGAGAGATTAGGAGTTAGTTTGAGTGCTTTTGGAACCCGAAACCCAAACCCAAGTTAGGGGAGGGCATTTTGGTCATTTAGACAATAGGGAAACCTTATTTCTTGCTTGTGGCCGGTTCCCCCAACCCATTCCCGACCAAAACTTGCAGCACAGCCCCCCCCCCCCCCATTTTTCTTCTTCACTACTACTACTACTACTTCTTCTTCTTCTCCATTCTCCATTTCTTCTTCTTTCATTCTCCCAACTTCAAGTAAGTATCCTATTTTTTCTCTTTCTTCTTCTATTCTTCATGGATGTGAACTCTAACCCTATATTTTCTTCCAACCTAGGTGTTTAGAGCCTAGACTTAGTGTGGAGGCTAGATTTAGAGGCTTGGAGCTTGAGGGAGGTGATTTCAAGTGTATTGGAGACTTTGGCCTTGTGATTCCAACTCCCAAGAGATAAACCCTAACTTTTCTCTTACTAATTGCTCTAATGTAGTGTAATTAGTGGTTTAGAACCTTCCTAGACCCTAAGCCTACCCATGGAAGGAAGTTGGAACTAGTTTGGTTGTGTTTGGAGACTTTGACACTAGATTTTGTGTCAATTTCGGGTGGAATCCAAAATTGGTCCAATTTTGGGTGATACCCTAGGTTAGACAGACCTAGATAGACGTTGTCAGATGTCTTGAGGGTTAGTGCGTGTCTCCGTTCGGACACGTGAAGTCGTGTCGCAGAGAATCGGACATTTTGGGCATTTTTGGGGTTTTCGTCGTCGCCGGTTCTCAGTGCGTGCGCATTTTCACCACGGACCTAGAATCGACGAGTTAGCATTTTTTTCTAGGACCTAGACATCGTTTAGAACCCGTGGGTAAATTTTGGGCCGATTCTGAGTTGGTTTGGTGTGCGTTTCAGGAGGTTTTCCGAACCGCGCACCGCGTGTTCGTCGAAATGACCGAACGGCCATTTCGACTTGGTTTCGTAGTTTCGGGCTTGTGCGCACGTTGGGTTAGCTTCGGGGAGTGTGTGCTAGAGTTCTCGGGTTATATTTTATATATATATAGGTGTTTGTGTGCGTAGGGGTGGTTGTGTGCGTGTTGGTGAGTGTTGTGTTGTGTGTGTTGAGTGTTAGAGTTTATATGTCTATATATATATATATATATATATATATATATATATATATATATATATGTATGAGTGTGCGTGTGTGTGTATATGTATATATATATATCTATGTGTATATGTATATATATATATATATATGGTTTTGTGTGTGTGTTTATATATATATAGATATATGTGTCTATATATTTATAAGTGTGTGTGTGTGTGTGCTTGCGTGTTTGTGTGTGTGTGTATTTATATACATAAGTGTATATGTGTGTGTAAGTATATATGTATTAGTGTGTGTGTATATATATATATATAGTTATATATATATATAGTTATATATATATATATATATATATATATATATGTGTGTGTGTGTGTGTGTGTGTGTGTGTGTGTGTGTGTGTGTGCGTGTTTGTGTGTGTTTGTGCGGGTGGTAGTGCGAGCAGCGCAGGGGGGGCAGCAGTGCACAGCGCGCTGCTGTGCACACAGCAGCAGCAGCAGCAATGTCAGCAGCAGTGTAAGCAGCAGCAGCAGTGTAAGCAGAAGCAACAGCTTCGTGGCGAGCGCCGCACCGCGTGGCGAGGCCTAGCAGGGTGTAGCAGGGTGAGGGATAAATATAGATAGATTGATTGATAGGGTAATAGATATATAGATTGATAGGTAGATAGATTATTAGATAAATATATTGATAGATAGATAGATAGATAGATAGATAGATAGATAGATAGATAGATTGATTGATTGATTGATAGATAGATAGATAGATATATAGATGGTTAGATAGATAGATAGATAGATAGATAGATAGATAGGTAGATAGTTATATCTATCTATGCGTATAGATATATATATACATATAGCTAGATAAATACTATAGCTAGATATATATATGTATAGGCAAGGTAAGGTATATGGGTATATATGTATGTGTGTATGTGTGATGTATATATGTAGATATCTAGGTATATGCATATATATATTAGATATATATTTTCTAGCCTAGATTATTAACTAGGAGTATATCTATATGCATAAATAGCTAACTAGAGGAGTAGTTAGAGGGGTATTGGGCGATATCTCAATACCTTGAGATATCAAGGTATCTCAATACCTTGAAATATCCAAGGTATTGAGTTTCGAGCGGGATTTTTAAGCAATTGCCTAGGGATAAGTCCAGAGATGGGTTTTTATGTATTGGTATATATATTTATGCGTGCTAGCATAGGTTTTAGCGGGTTTAGGCGGGGTGCGTAGCCTAGGTCGAGGTATCGGATACCGAGGGTATCCCGGTATCTCGAGGAGGCGAGTTTGAGGGTTTACTAGCTTAATGAGCTAATTTTGACCTAGAATTTTAGGGGCACCCTAGTTTGACCTAGCTTTGACCATAACTGTCCTTGTTGACCGTAAAAGTCAACGTTTTGCCTAGTTTTGACCTAAAGTTGACTTTTTGGACCCCGGGTTGACGTTTTGATCCAAATTTTACCGGTTTGACCCGTTCGACCTAGAATATCCCTAGAAGCCTGTTTTTAATTATTTTATATCAGTTTAAATCTATAAAACCCTGTTTAATCTTACTTTTCGTAAAAGGTTCTTGCGACGCCGGTCCGGATCTCGATCCTCATCAGTTGCTCAGGACATCAGGCGAGTACCTACCTCTGATAGTTTTTATTTCATGATAGCGTTTATATCACTTGTTCTAGAACTGTAATACTTGATTCTGACATATTGTTACATGAGCTGGTACTAGTGGATCCCGTCATGAGATGCTATCCCCCTTACCGTATTCAGCGGGTACTCTATCACGTGTATTTCATCATGTGCTTCGGGTATTGATTCTCATGTGCTATCATGTGCTTCTTGTACTCTTGCCTTCGTGTGCGCGAGCTATTATCATGTACGTAGCGTGTCGTGGTTGGATCCAATAGTATTAGTGGGGGAGGGGAGTATGAGTTGGTTATGTGATCAAAGCCAAACAGTATTCATGTGTATGTCAGTTATGCAACTCACGCATAACAGAGTTATCGTAGTTTATTCATGTGTAACCTAAGCCGATCACATAACGAACTTGTGCTCAAGGCACTTAGCTAGTATTCATGTTTCCCCACATACAGTTACTTCACTACTTGTATTGTTCTTCAGTTTACATTGCAGCTACTTTATCTGCTCTATTATGTATTTATTTCCTGTGCATCTTGTATAATTTTCTATTGCTCGTCATATACACATTACCATATATTTGGAGTTGCTTTCAGAGTTATGTACTTCGCTCCAGTCCTGACTGGACATATTTTTTCCAGAGGATCCTGAGAATTATTGCCCGACATTCTACGGGCCGGGCGTCGAGGAGTGCTGTGACCCCGAGACTGAGGAGGAGCCCATCGAGGAGACGCCTTTAGCGCCCTAGTTAGCTAGGTGGGTTTTCCTAGGTTGTTCCCAGTTGATTATTTTGGATGATTGTATTTATTATTTTGTTGCCTGTGAGATGTTGTAGACTATAGACTTGGACTGTATATTTTGGATATTGTTCTTGCTACTTGTTTCTTTGTGTCTTTGTGATATCATATCGTGCTTTACTCTTTCCCTAGATATTATGATTGAGACATATATATATTGCGTGGTTGCCCTCCTTTTGGAGAGGTTATTGACAGGTTTTGTGAGATATATAAATTGTTGACGATTCTGCGGCGTAGGCTGGACGTACCCACGACTCATGCCCGATTTTTCGGGTGTGGGTCGTAACAATATTAACCCTAATCTCTCTATCTAAGCTAAGTGATCCTAAATTTTGGTCGAGGGGGTTTACACGGAGGAGAGCCCAAAAATTTTGCAGAGGCTATGGAAGACGAACACATGCATGTGTGGATGGAGGCTATGCATGAGGAGATGACTTCCTTACAGGCCAACTCTACTTATGATCTTGTGCGGTGGCCAAAGGGCAAGAAGGCTTTGAAAAATCGATGGGTATTTAGAATGAAGCAGACAAATGATGCTACTCGCCCTCGATACAAAGCGAGGCTGGTATTTAAAGGTTACGGTCAGTGGAAGGGCATAGATTATGATGAGATCTTTTCGCTAGTCGTCAAAGAATCGTCTATTCGGGTGGTGCTACTATTGGCAGCTTATTTCGACTTGGAAGTCGAGCAGATGGACGTGAAGACGACATTCCTTCACGGTGATCTTGAGGAGGAGTTATACATAGAGCAGCCAGAGGGATTCTGTGAGAAGGGCAAGTCACACTTGGTCTGCCGGTTGAGGAAGAGCTTGTATGGTCTAAAGCAGGCTCCGAGGCAGTGGTACAAGAAGTTCGAGTCATTTATGGGGGAGCATGGTTATGCACGGACGATGTTGGACCATTGTGTATTTGTGAGGAACTTTGCCGAGGATGATTTTATCATTTTACTGCTCTATGTCGATGATATGCTACTGGTGGGTTGGAATACCACTAGAATAACAGAGTTGAAGCACCAACTGGACGCAACCTTCTCTATGAAGGATTTGGACGCAGTGAAGACTATTCTTGAGTTGGAATGCCATTAGGATAGCGGAGTCCAAGCTGCTATACTTGTCCCAAAAGAAGTACATTCACTGGGTACTTCAGTATTTTGGGATGGACGGGTCAAAAAAAGTGAGTAACCCCCTTGCGGCTCATTTTAAGTTCACTGAGGAGCAGTGTCCATCTACCGAGGACGAGAAGGAAGATATGAAGTGGGTTCCATATGCCTCAGCTGTGGGGAGTCTCATGTATGCTATGGTGTGTACGAGGCCAGACATCGCTCATGTAGTTGGCACGGTTAGCAGGTATACTTCCAATCCTGGAAGGGTACATTGGAGTACGGTCAAGTGGATTCTAAGATACCTTCAGGGCACTGCTGATTGGAGACTTTCTTTTGGTGGTGACGAGCCGAAGATGGTTGGGTATACCGATGCTGATATGGCTGGAGATGTAGACATAAGGCGATCGACTTTGGGCTATGTGATGATATTTGCTGGTGGAGTGGTATCGTGGCAGTCGCGGTTGCAGAAGTGTGTTGTCTTGTCGACGACAGAGGCATAGTACATTGCGGTGACGGAGGCTTGCAAGGAGTTGATGTGGATTAAGAAGCTGCTGCAGGAAATGGGGCTAAAGCTACCATTTGCTTTGTAATAGCCAGAGTGGAATTCACCTTGTGAAGAACCAGATATTTCATAGCCGGTCCAAGCACATTGATACATAGTATCATTGGATACGAGATGTAGTCGAAAAGAAGCAAGCAACGCTTGAGAAGGTTCATACGGATGACAACGGAGCAGACATGTTGACTAAAATTCTTCCAAGGTGAAAGTTTGAGTACTGCAGGCGGATCGTCGGGATGACGACCCCCTCTACATAGTTGTGAAGGGGGAGATTTGTTGGAGTGGGTGGGGTTCCCAACCTATGTGAAAAATACCCCAAAGTTGGATTGAGTATTCCTACTTATAATAGGAATATGTCAATGAATTTAGTTTTGGATTGGATATTCCTACATATAATAGGAATATGTCAATGGATTTGGATTTAGATTGTGTATTCCTATATATAATAGGAATAGTAGTTGTAGGTTTGAGGCTATATGTATTAGGTGTATCATAGTCCTAAAATATATCTCATATCTCAAAAATATTGCAAAAGGAGGCAAGAGTGCTTTTACAACATTGGAAGGAGAGATAAAGAGATTGAAGGCTATTTCAAAGTGGAGATCGGTTTCGGGTAATTCTTTTCTCGTCATCACCGTTCTTCGTTTGTCTGTGATCTATTTTCTATTCCAACGAGTTGTGGTGATCCGTTTGGATCGGTGAGAAGTTTGTAAGGAGTCGGTGTGCATTTCTTATTCCATTAGTAGAAGCTTTTCATGGTTGGATTCCGATCGTCCCGTAATTTTTTTCATTTGGATTTTTCACGTAAAAATTTATGTGTCTGTGATTTGTGTTTGACGTTTTTGGTTTGTGTGCTTTTGCTCAGTTCTTTCACAGGACTTCTTCATTTGGGAAACGGTTTCTGCACTTTCTTTCCCAATACGGATCGTGACATAGTTCCCCATCCCCTAACTACAATGTTTAAATGGATATTCAGAATAAAACAAAATCCTGATGGATCACTAGGGCAATTTATAGTGTATGATATATTGCGTTCTGTCCTCCTCCAAGTTGGCTTCACCCTTTGATTGTCTTTGTTTCTTCCACGAGCACACGGAGAACTCCTCATTCTTATCTAAAACTAAAGATTTTTGGATGAAACATTCGACATTGGTCTCAAGTTTACCAATAACGTTTCAAGAAAATCCGTGCAAGAAAAGGTTTTGAACCAAATTAAACTCATGTCAGTCATATCACGATAACTAAACTCTTAAGAGTTGTAGCGATGGAAACTTTAATCAAACAAGAAAGATGGTAGCTTCACATAAAGTGTTGTTATTCTCATGTCAACTGAGATCAAACAATTATATGTTTAATATACCAATCACGGGTCTTAACTTCCCAATTACTTTTGACTTGTAAGCTCGACTGGTGAACTTTAGCCACCAACCCAACTAAAACTAACAGTACTTTGTTAATTCACACAACAGAGAGAGAGAGAGAGAGAGAGAGAGAGAGAGCACTTCAAAAGCGAGCAATCCGCTCGACGAATTCTAGTTTGCTAGCTGCAACAAACCCCACCAGCATTAGTTGATCTCCTTCTTGACTCTGCAACACTTTTAACTCTCCTTCAATCAGAAACATATAAATATGGACACACATAGTTTGTTGTAGCCATCCCCATTAGCCAGAACAAAGACAAAACTCAAAAAAACTAAGAGCCATCTCTCTAGTTTGATTGATCACAATGGCAGGCCAGTGTCAGCAACATCAGATCCTTCTCTTGGGGTTGACCATGGTGGCATTGTTAATATGCGTGTCTCGGGCACAGGACTCGTCGCAGCTGAGCTTGGACTACTACTTGAAGACGTGCCCCGACGCTCAGAAGATTGTGCGTACCGAGATGGAGTGCGCGGTCAAGGAGGATCCCAGGAACGCGGCAGCAATCCTCCGACTCCACTTCCACGACTGCTTCGTTCAGGTCAGTCAGAAAAAAAAATTCCAACACTGATCAATTTCAAAATCATCTGTATCTCTTCATAGCGCAGCATATTTGATTGTTATCTGTCTGTACACATCAAAACATACACAAAGTTTCGTCAATAACAAAATCTTGATATTTAGGTGCAATTCATACCATAGTTTGCAGTATCGGCCGATACCAATCCGATACGACCGATACCGATACAGTTTGGCATGTACCGACCCGACACCGTCCAATATTCAATACTGGCCAATATCGACATTGGAGGTCTCTTTTCCAGTCATTTAGGCAAAGAAAATTGAACAAAAAAACCAACCAGCAATGATGTAAAAGCATAGTAAAGTTATAAAAGCATGTAAAAGAAAAACAAACTTATCTATCGTAGGTAAACCTATCGGAAAAAATTACTAGTATTTCATTCTGTTTCAAAACTATTAAAAAGTAACGCATGAAATACTTAAAAATATGCATCAATATATAAAAGATTTTTTTTCTAAAATATTAATAATTATTTGATTTTTGATACCAAGAATTTTGATACTCCGATCCGAAATCGCCTACACTGCCGATACCGCCGATACCGATACCCATAGGAACGATCCGATACCGATACTGTGAACCCTGATATTTCATACTAAACGGCGAAAAGTATACATGCAGGGATGCGATGGATCTGTGCTTCTGGATGACACGATAACACTCAAGGGAGAGAAGGAAGCAGCACAGAACGCGAATTCTTTGATCGGTTTCGACCTCATCGACCGCATAAAAAACCAGCTGGAGTCTCAGTGCCCAGGGACAGTCTCTTGTGCAGACCTCCTCGCCGTAGCTGCAAGGGATGCAACTCTTCTGGTAAGCTTAATAAAGGCACTGATAAGAGAAGCTAGCTAGCTGGAGAAATACTTCAGAAATGGCGAAAATATGAAGAATGACATAAATTTTATATAATGCTAGTGATACATTTGCTGCTGCCTTCACAAGAGTACCATGATATCTCTCAGGTTGGAGGACCCTACTGGGATGTCCCTGTTGGAAGGAAGGACGCTAAAACTGCAAGCCTGGAACTAGCAAATCTAGACATCCCTGCACCTGATCAAGGCCTCGTTGCCCAAATGACCAAGTTCCTAGAGAAAGGCCTTTCAGTCACAGACCTCGTCGCACTTGTCGGTACGTCCCTCCCATCTGTTGTAACTTTTTCCCTAACTACCAAACTACAAGTACCAAGCAGTACTATCACAAGCAAGACACCAAACACGAGTCACCCAGTCCAGGTACTACAAAAATTACAAAAATACAGTAAAATAGCGGCTGAATCCAGCGACGGAACAAAAACAGTCGCTGGAGCGACTGACTAGAGACGGACTGACGACGGACATTTGTATATGAAATGCAGATCTTTTTGTTGTCTGATACTCAAAGAGTATCACAAATAGTCGCTACTAAGTTAGTCGCTAACGCAGCCACGGATTAGTCACAAAAAATAAATAGCGACACTTGAAGCAGTGACGAAAAAGAACAATATAGCGACGAAAGTTTCGGTCGCTATTTTTGCTGCATTTTTCTAGTGAGTTAAACAAGCTGTAGGATTTAACCTTACCAATCATCTAACTAGCCTATGTTGCTATCAACTACAGGGGCACACACCATCGGCATGGCGAGGTGTGTGAGTTTCCGCAAAAGAATCTACGGAGACTTCGAATTGACGTCGCACCTCGACCCGACCTCTGAGATATACCTCGGTAAGTTGAAAGAGACGTGCACGGTCAGCGGAGGAGACGGTAACATCGCCGCCTTGGACTACGTCACCCCCTACGTCTTCGACAACGCCTACTACCAGTCCCTTACCAGAGGGGACGGCCTTCTGAACTCGGACCAGGAGATGTACTCGAGCCTCATCGGATTCGCAACAGCTGACCTTGTGAAGACGTACGCTTCGGACCCTCTGGCGTTCTTCAAACAGTTCTCTGATTCTATGGTGAAGATGGGAAACATCACAAACCCTGAGGGTGGAGAAGTGAGGACCAACTGCAGATTCGTCAACACCTGAGGCCTTGAGTTCTGATAGAGTAAAATTTTCCTAAGTGTGATAAAAATAGAAAGATTTGTGGGTCAGCATTAGTATTATTTCCTATATACCTTTTTCTTTCTTTCTTTCACATACATACAAATCCTTCATCCGTTTTGTTTACCAACATTATATGCCTCGTGATGTTTACAATTGAAACACCAAGTTATACAAAGGGTTGAGAATCATAATGTATGATCAGTGAAATTGTGTGGAACTTCTTGTTGATATGGTATGTTGGGTGTCATATTTAAGTATAGTATAAGCACATGGGAATATCCTGAGGACATATTTGGGATGCCAGAATATGTCACAGGATATTCCATTATGAGATTATTGTCATAATGATTGAAATCATTGTATTAATGACTGTAAGGCTATATAATGCCAATGAGACAATCAATAAAATCATCAACTAATTTCAACATGGTATCAGAGCCAAGTTTTCACAAACCCTAGCCGTCACCAAGCTTCCACAAACCCACAGGAGGATTTCCTAGATCTCCTCCACCGAACTCTTCCACGCCCCCCCCCTTTTTTTCCCTCCTCTCCTCTTCTCCGCCCTTCGCAGGCCGCCCTTCGCTGTTGCTGTCCCGTCCCGCTACTGCTGCGGCTACTACTGCTGCTGCGGCTGCTGCGACTGCTGCTGCTGCGAAACGGTTGTGACATGCGTGCTGCCGCCTCCTCCGCACCAGCACGAGACAACGCCTGATAGGGATGCCTAGATCTGAAAAAAGGGGGGACATATTCGGATCTAGGAGAGGACGACGAGGACAAGCGTGAGTCGTGGAGCGGACGTGACGTGATTGGATAGACGACGCATCGATGGAGGAGATCATCAAGAAGCTAGATTCTGCAGAGGTGGCGACGTTGATGAAGTTGTTGACGATGTCGGCTGGTGAGAACACGACACGAACGTCACCGGAGTTGAAGCTTCCCTCCATCGATATGAAATTAGATGGACCAGCCACCTATCTGAGTTGGTCACGACGGGTGAGAAGAACCCTCGCAGGAAAAAACATGGAGGGGTTCCTGACGGGCGAGACGACAGAGCCGGACGAGGGCTCGACAGGACGCGATGAGTGGAAGTCCACTCATATGTTGATCTACATCTGGCTTCTCAACTCCTTAGTCCAGTCTATTGCCGCCACAGTAGACGGTATTGAGATGGTGAAAGATGTGTGGGAGAAGTTGAGAAGGACCTATGAAGTTGTGGGGAACAACTTACGGGTCTTCCAAATAAAGGGGGAGATTGATGACACCGTACAGGGAGAGAAGACGGTGCAGGAGTATGCCACGAAGTTGGAGCGTCTGTGGTTGGATTATGATCACTCCTCAGATCGGGCGAGTTGCGGGGACCCTAAGTGTAAGGAGAGACAGGTGTGTCTGCGGGAGAGGACGATGAAGTTCCTCAAAGGGCTTACTGCAGCTTTCGCACAAAGGACGGCCCTACTTCTAGCCCAACCAAAGATCCCTAGCCTTGAGGAGGCTATCTCAGCCATGATCCAGGAGGAGACACGCATCAGGCTGCAAGCCGGGACAGGTGGTCCCCCCGAAGCAAAGTCAGCACTAGCGATCACCAGCTCAGGTAACACAGGATCTAAGGGAGAGCCCTGGCAGCATAACCGACAGTGCTACAACTGTGGGAATATGGGTCATCATCGGTATGCCTGTACCAAACCACCCAGGGAGGGAGATTCAGGTGGTGGACGAGGACCGTTCGACGGACGAGGATATAATGGAGGACGTGGTCGTGGTCGAGGGGATAGACGAGGCGGCCGAGGAGGTTATCGGGCAAACCTCCTGATATCAGAAGGGAACGGAGAAGCTGATGGCACATTTACTGTGGAGGACTAGACACTGGGAGACATGAGGAGTAGAACAGAGGAGGCGTCCACCTCATTCTTTGTTAGGGGCAACGCTGCCATGTATGCCCATCCATCAGAAGGTACTGACGAATCACTTGCCCTTGCGTCTATCTCTTCCCTTAAATCATCAGACTGGATTATCGACTCGGGAGCATCTCGGCATGTGACGGGGAATGCTAGTGAGTTTTCTTCCTACACTCACCTAGCATCAGCAGACAGCATTCAGACAGCTGATGGCACTTTCCAGCCAGTGGTCGGTAAGGGTACTGTTAATTGTACAGGTTCAGTAAGATTATCCAATGTTTTACATGCTCCATCCTTTCCAGTCAGTCTCTTGTCCATTAGTTCTATAATCCTCCAACTTAAATGCATTGTTTCTTTTGATATTCCTAAGGTGACCTTCCAAGAGAAAGGGACAGGACGAAGACTTGGGACTGGCACTTGGCATGAGGGACTGTGGTACCTAGATCGAGAAGGACTGGACTCAGCATTGGTATCTATGGCAGAGAAGGCTGGCATGGAAGGACTGCAGCAGAGGACTGAGGATACCTTGATACTCCATCATCGGAGGATGGGACATTCTTCCTTTGATACTCTAAGTAAGTTGTATCCAGAGATTTATGCAAAAACAAATAAAGAGAAATTAGTATGTGATGCGTGCGAGTTAGGAAAACTTACTAGGAGCTCATATGTTGGCACGGGTCATAGGAGCACTTTTGCTTTTGAGGTAGTACATTCTGATGTCTGGGGTCCATGTGCTACTAACACTATGAATGGTTATAAGTACTTTATTTCTTTCATTGAGTGTGCCTCTCGTGTTACCTGGTTATATTTGATGAAAAATAAGAGTGATGTACCTGCTTGTTTTCGGGATTTTCATAAGCATGTCCAGACTCAGTACAAAGCAGTTGTGAAGGTACTAAGGTCTGACAATGGAACAGAGTATACCAACAGGACGCTTGCAGAATACTTGTCAGCACACGGAATACAGCATCAGACCACCTGTGCATACACACCAGCACAAAATGGAGTTGCAGAAAGAAAAAACAGACACCTTCTGGAGGTCGCAAGAAGTATGATGATCGACATGAATGTCCCACAGAGTCTGTGGGGGCATGCAGTGTTGACAGCAGCTCAACTCATCAACAGGATGCCCTCGAAGGTCCTCGGATGGAAGTCCCCATGTGAGGTATTGCAAGGCAATAATGGTGGGATACTCCCACTGAAGGTGTTTGGGTGTGTGTGTTTTGTGAAGGACAACAGGCCATCAGTTGGGAAACTTGACCCTAGAGCGGTCAAATGCATCTTCGTAGGCTACTCGGCGACCCAAAAGGGGTATGTGTGCTGGAGTCCAGTAGAGAAGAAGAAGTTTGTCAGTATGGATGTCCACTTTCGGGAGCATGAGCCATACTACCGCCAGGACGGAACTTCACACAACACGCCTAATACTGCCAGTATTAGGCGAGAGGGGGAGATGGAGAACTTGGTGGTAACCGATTTAGAAGTTTGGCATAGAGGCACGGAGAAGGGACAAGAAGGTGAAGGTGTTAGGCCTACGGCTCAGGGAGAGTTACTTACCTACAGCAGGAGAGAGAAGCAAACTGCAGGACCAGTACCGACAGTGCCAGTGCCAAGTCCCTTGTCTGCGTTCGTCCCAACTCCTGAGGCACCGACACCAACCCCCCTTCAGGTGATACCCCCTCCTTCACAAGATATTATTCCTCCTCCTACTACTACTCCCACACCACTATCTGTACGGAGGACCACTCGCAGCAATGCAGGAAATCCTCCAAATAGATATGGTTGGGATATTGCTCAGTTTGTTTCTTATGACCATATCCCTTCTTCTCATGGAGCATTTATAGCATCTTTGGATAGTATTACTGTACCTAACAATTGGCAGGTTGCCAAGAACGATCCAAAGTGGAAAGCGGCAATGCACGAGGAGTTGGGAGCTCTGGAGAAGAACCACACTTGGGAGCTTGTGAGACTGCCAGAGGGGAAGAGAGCAGTTGGATGCAAGTGGGTCTTTACCGTGAAGCAGAACCCAGATGGACAGGTTGATCGCTACAAAGCTCGACTAGTAGCCAAAGGATACAGTCAGACGTACGGCATCGACTATGACGAGACCTTTGCACCAGTTGCAAAGATGAGCACTGTCAGGACTCTGATTTCTCTGGCAGCGAATGGTGGATGGAAGCTACACCAACTGGATGTGAAGAATGCGTTTCTTCACGGAGATCTAGTGGAGGAGGTGTACATGGAGATACCACCAGGATTTGGCACCAATCAGACAGTAGGCAAGGTCTGCAGGTTGAAGAAGTCCCTCTATGGACTGAAGCAGTCTCCTCGAGCGTGGTTTGACAGATTCAGAAGGGCGATGATAGGGATGGGATATCAGCAGATCAATGCTGATCATACTGTGTTCTTCCGTCGGAGTGGAGGCCACATCACCATGCTTGCGGTGTATGTGGACGATATGATTATCACAGGAGATGATGAGCAGGAGATCGCCCAACTCAAAGGAAAGCTTGGCAAGGAATTCGAGGTGAAGGATCTCGGCCTTCTTCGGTACTTCCTTGGGATTGAGATTGCTCGAGAAGCAGAGGGGATTGTTCTCTCTCAAAGGAAGTATGCACTGGACCTTCTCACAGAAACTGGAATGTTGGGGTGCAAACCTGCAGCGACACCAATAGATCAGAGGTTCAAGATTGATGCTGAGGCTGGAGAACCAATTGATCGGGACAGATACCAGAGACTGGTTGGCAAGTTGATCTATTTGAGCCACACACGTCCTGATATCTGCTTTGCAGTAAGTGTGGTGAGCCGCTACATGCATGACCCACGGAAGGGTCATATGGATGCAGTGTACCAGATTCTGAGGTACTTGAAAGGTGCTCCCGGGAAGGGACTAATATTCAGGAAGAACAATCACGTGAGCATCGAGGGCTACTGTGATTCTGACTGGGCTAGTTGTGCTGATGACAGGAGGTCTACCTCGGGATATTGCATATTTGTAGGAGGTAACTTGGTCTCCTGGAGGAGTAAGAAGCAGTCTGTGGTGGCCAGATCGACAGCTGAAGCAGAGTACAGAGCTATGGCCTTGGGAGTTGCAGAGCTGCTATGGTTGAAGAATATGCTGGTGGAGCTGAAGCTGGATCAAGGAGCCAAGATGAAGCTGTGATGTGACAATCAGTCAGCTATTAGTATCGCCAACAATCCAGTACAGCATGACAGGACCAAACACATCGAGATTGATAGATTCTTCATCAAAGAGAAGTTGGATAGAGGATTACTGGAGCTTGGCCATGTTCCAACCAGGGATCAAGTAGCAGATGGACTAACCAAGGGACTCGCCTCAGTGAGCATGATTAGAGGATGTGACAAGATGGGCTTAGTGAATATCTTTCACCCATCTTGAGGGGGAGTGTTGATATGGTATGTTGGGTGTCATATTTAAGTATAGTATAAGCACATGGGAATATCCTGAGGACATATTTGGGATGCCAGAATATGTCACAGGATATTCCATTATGAGATTATTGTCATAATGATTGAAATCATTGTATTAATGACTGTAAGGCTATATAATGCCAATGAGACAATCAATAAAATCATCAACTAATTTCAACACTTCTGATATATAAGCTATATACTCAGAAAATATAAACTATATACTTCATTTAGTAGAAGTTGAAGTAAGTATAAGCTATATACCAGAAAACTAGCAATAGACGTTCAAGACTATATCTACTAAATGAAGTAGTGCAAATATATATATATATGAAGTTAGGACAAACCTGAAGTCACAGGTTATAGCTGCCAATTATGGGATCAAAAGGGTCCCATTTCCATCATAAGGTTGAGTTGTAAAAATCTAGAATGTGTGGATGTGTTGTCAGTTCTCTGAATAATATATAGTTTACATTTACTTCAGCACCAAGCTTCTCTTTTTTCTAGTATATTGTTAAGCAGGATTTAGTATTAGTGGTATATATGATTATGTCATGGATTTGAACCAAGGTTCCCAGAATCGATATCGGATCCTTCCTATGAGTATCTGGAACGTCGATATTGACAATTTCGGATCGGAGTATCGGACTTTTTGGTATCGAAAAATAAATTATTATTAATAAATTAGAAAATTATACAAAAATAGTTTATACATTTGGGTATAATTTTAAGTATTTCATGTGTTGGTTTTTAGTAATTTTAAAATTGGATAAAATAATAATCACTCTTGTTGATTGGTTTACGTGCGATAGATTAGTTTTCTTCTTTTACATGTTTTTACAACATTATTATACTTTTACACCCTTAATGATTGATTTTTTCGTTCAATTTTTTTTTTTGTCAAATTGATTGAAAAAAAGAGCTCCTATATCGATATCGGTCAGTATCGGTATCGGGACATGCAAAACCATACCGTTATCGGACGTTACTATAAATTATGATTTGAACCTGAGATGTAGGTTCCCTCATCCACATGTTTCGTGTTTTCTCCTTCACATCCAAACTTTCAATAATATGAGACTGATACCACTATCATGGAAAAGAAGAGTGTTCACTTAGCAGTCTTTAGAGATGTGTAATCAGGAAAAGATAACATCTCTCAATAACATAAATTATATAATGTTGGTATATTAGAATATTCTTGATATATTTGTTGGTATATTAGAATATTTTTGGTATATTTATTGGAATATTAGAATATTTTACAACGGATTTTAATGGGATATTAATGTAAGTTGAATGATTATAAGGCTATAAATAGCCAAGAGATTATCAATAAAATATATAACAATTACTTCAAAATATTCTACATGGTATCAGAGCAAAAATTCTAACCACCACCTTCCAAATCCTAGCCGCCACCACCGCCACCGCTGCCACACCGCCCGCCACCACCGCTGCCGCGCCGCCCTCCACCACCGCTGCTGCACCGCTCGCCCGCCACCACCATCGCCGCTCGTCCGCCACCACCACCGCGAAGTCACGACTCACACGGAGCCTTCTGCCGCGGTTCCTGGCGTCTCTCGCGGGTCGTTCCAGACGTTGGCATCGAAGGCCTAGATTTGACGGGGGATAGACATGATTGGGTCTAGGAGAGGACGAACGTGAATCGTGGGACGGGTGTGAGGTGATCGGAGAAGAGCAGGATCGATGAATGAGATCATCAAGAAGTTGGACTCTGCGGAGGTCGCAACGTTGATGAAGCTGATAAAACTGTCGGCTGGTGAGAGCGCGACACGAACATTGGCGAAGTTGGAGCTTCCATCTATCGATCTGAAGCTTGATGGACCGGCCTCCTAACTTAGTTAGTCACGATGGGTGAGGAGAACCCTCGCAGGAAAGAACCTGGAGGGTTTCTTGTCAGGAGAGAAGACGGAGTCGGATGAGGGCTCGGCAGGACGCGACGAGTGAAAGTCCACTCATATGGTGGTATACATTTGGCTCCTCAATTCTTTAGTCCAGTCGATCGTAGTCACAGTAGATGGCCTTGAGATGGTGAAAGACGTGTGGTAGAAGTTGAAGAGAACCTACGATGGTGTGGGAAATAACTTAAGGGTTTTCCAAATCAAGTGGGAGATCGACGACATCGTACAGGGAGAGAAGATGGTACAGGAGTATGCCACGGAGTTGGAACGTCTGTGGTTGGATTATGATCACTTCTCAGATCAGACGAGCTGCGAGGACCCGAAGTGTAAGGAGAGACAGGTATGTCTGCAGAAGAGGACGATAAAGTTTCTTAAGGGACTGGCCGCAGTGTTTCCTCAGAGGACAACACTAATTCTAGTCCAACCGAAGATTCCTACACTTGAGGAGGCTATCTCGGCCATGATCCAGGAGAAAACTTGTATCAAGCTACAGGCAGGGACAGGTGGTCCTCCTGAAGTGAAGACAGCATTGGCAGTTGCCAATTCAGGCGGCACAGGACCTAAGGGAGACCCCCGACAGTGTTACAACTGCAGGAAGATAGGCCATCTGAGGTATGCTTGCATCAAACCACCCAATGAGGCAGATTCAGGTGGCTGACGTGGACAGTTTGGAGGATGTGGCCATGGTCGTGGGGGTCGACGGGGTGGTCGAGGAGGTTATCGGATGAACATGCTGATAGCAGAAGGCGAGAAGGGAGCTAATGGTGCCTATACTGAGGAGGATCAGGCACTACTGGGCATACTGGAAGAACTTAGGAGAAAGCAGAGAGCGTCAAGCGATGAAGACAGGAGGAGTGGGACTGAGGAGGCGTCCACCTCAGTCTTCGCCAGAGGCAACGCTGTCATGTATATTAATCCATCGGAAGATACTGACTCACTCGTCCTTGCATCTATGTCTTCCCTTAGATCGTCAGACTGGATTGTCAATTTGGGTGCATCTCGACACATGACAGAGAATTCTAGTGAGTTCTCTTTCTACACTCACCTAGCATCTATAGACAATATTCAAACAAACGATAGTACTTTCCAGCCAGTGGTCGGTAAGGGTACTGTCGATTGTACAGATTCAGTAAGATTATCCAATATTTTACATGCTACTTCTTTTTCAGTCAGTCTTTTTTCCATTAGTTCTATAATCCTCCAACTAAAATTTATTCTCTTTTGATATTCCTACGGTGATCTTTCAGGAGAAGAAAATGGGACGAAGACTTGGGACTGACACTTGGCATGATGGACTGTGGTACCTGGATCGGGAAGGATTGGATTCGGCATTGGTGTGTGTGACAGAAAGGACAAAAATGGGATGACCAAAGTTGAGTGTCGAGGGTACACTGATACTCCATCATAGGCGGTTGGGATACTCTTCTTTTGGTATTTTGAGTAGGTTGTATCCATCTATTTATGAGAAGGCAAATAAGAAGAAACTAGTATGTGATGCATGTGATTTAGGAAACTTACTAGGAGCTCATATATTGGTTTGGGCTGTAGGAGCTCTTCTATTTTTGATATTATACATTCTGATGTCTAGGGGACGGGCGCCACAACTACTATGAATGGTTAGAAGTATTTTGTCTCTTTTATTGATTGTTCCTCTCGTGTCACCTAGCCGTATTTGATGAAGAATAAAAGTGAGGTATTTGTCTGTTTTTGGGAATTTTATAAACATGTTCAGACTCAGTACTGAGCAGTGGTGAAGGTACTAAGGTCTGACAATAGAACAGAGTATACCAACAAAGCACTTGAGAAATATTTGTCAGCCCAAGGGATACAACATTAGACCACCTGTGTATACTCACCAGCACAGAATGGAGTGACAGAAAGGAAGAACAGACACCTTCTGGAGGTGGCAAGGAGCATGATGATCGCCATGAATGTCCCACAGAGTCTGTGGGGGCATGCAGTATTGATAGCAACTCGATCGATCAATATGATGCCCTCGAAGGTACTGGAATGGAAGTCTCCATGTGAGATATTGCAAGGAAATAATAGTGGGATACTCCCACTAAAGGTGTTTGGCTGCGTATATTTTATGAAGGACAACAGACAGTCAAGTGTGTATTCGTGGGCTTCAGCGACTCAAAAGGGGTACGTGTGCTGAAGCCCAGTAGAGAAGAAGAAGTTTATGAGCATGGATGTTCACTTCAGGGAGTTTGAGTTATACTACCTCCAGGAGGGAACCACATCCATGAGCAACTTACCTGATACTGAGAGTATGAGGCGAGAGAGGGAGATTGGTGAGAGTGTGGTGACCGATTTAGGAGTATGGCATGGAGGAACGTTTGAGGAGGAGCAGGAGAGTGAAGAGGAACAAGGGGAGGCAATGAGAGGTGTTAGGCCCACGGCTCAGGGGGAGTTACTTACCTACAGCAGAAAAGGGACGCAAACTGCAGGACCAGTACCTAAAGTGACATTGCCAAGTCCCTTGCCTGCGTCCGTCTCAACTCCTGAGACACCTATACTACCATCACCACCAGATTCTCCTTCAGGTGATATCATTCTTCCTACTCGTCCCACACCATTATCAGTACGGAGGACCACTCGCAGCAGTACGAAAAATTATTCTGATAGATATGGTTGGGACCTTGCTCAGTTTATTTTATATAATAACATATCTTCTTCTCATGGAGCATTCATTGCATCTTTGGATAGTATTACTGTACCTAACAATTGACAGGTTGTCAAGAACGATCCAAAGTGGAAAGCGACGATGCAAGAGGAGTTAGGCGCTCTTGAGAAGAACCACACTTGGGAACTGATAAAACTGCCAGAGGGAAAGAGGGCAGTCGGATGCAAGTGGGTCTTTACTGTGAAGCAGAACCCAGATGGAAAATTAGTGCGCTACAAGACTCGATTGGTGGCAAAAGGATACAATCAAACGTACGGTATTGACTTTGATGAGACCTTTGCACCAATGACGAAGATAATCACCGTCAGGACCCTGATTTCTTTAGCAGCGAATGGTGGATGCAAGCTATACCAACTGGATATAAAAATATGTTTCTTCATGGGGATCTAGTGGAGGAAGTGTACATGGAGATACCATCAGGATTCTGCACCGATAAGACAGTGGGCAAGGTTTGCAGGTTAAAGAAGTCCCTTTATGGACTGAAGCAGTCTCCTCGAGCGTGGTTTGATAGATTTAGGAGGGCGATGATAGGGATAGGATATTAGCAGATCAATGTTGATATGTAAAACCTCTATTCCTAAAAACTGTATTTACCCTTTTTAATTATTAATTTAATTATAGTAATTAGTGGCTAATTAGGAGAAATAGATTTTATTTAATCTTTATTTTAGGTGTTGGTGAATTTAAAAGATTTATGGAGCCATTAGGAATTTTTTCGAATTTATTTCATGTAGGAGATCCTTTGAGTAGTCGCTAGCTTAATGGTATGCATTAATATAATTCTATATTTTTCTATGGGTATATATATATATATATATATATATATATATATATATATATATAAAAGAAAAAGAAAGAAAAGAAATTGAAAAAGAAAAAGGAAAGATTAGAAAAGAAAAGAAAAGAAAAGAGAAAAACAATTATATATACATTAGCTAATGGATCCATAGCTAGACCAAACCCACCTAGCCTAAGACCCGAAGCCCCCCCCCCCCCCTCCTCCCCCCGTTAGTGAGCCAAACCCGCTGGCATTGAAGCACAGCACCCCCCCTTTGCTAAAAGTAATTGCACCGCACTCCCTTTATTAGCAACCCGCACCCCCTTTGATTAGCAACAGCAAAACAGTAACCCGGCCCTTTATAAGCCACAGCGCCCATACGCGAAAACACAGACCCGCGAACTTGTAACCCCCATTTCCCTCTTCTTATATATATCTTCATATATTTTAACCAAAACCCTAACCCTAGATCATCCTTTCTCCTTCTCTTCCCATCTAGACCTGAACGCCGCCGCCACTGCAGCCAGAACCGCCGCCCAAGCCGTCCAGAACCGACCCCGACGACCGCAACCCCGCACACCCCGTGCAACTGCTGAATTCAACAGTATGGTACCTGTGTTCCAGAGTCGTTTTCTGTCACCTCGCTCAACCAAAAGTCACCCCGTCTTCACCGGTACGCTCACCCCTTAACCCTCTCCAATATCTGTATGAAAGTAGACCTCGAACTGTCACCCCCAGTCCCAAAGTACCGATGGACTAGACACGTGGCAATGGCCAGCAGCACACACTTATGGACAAACCCAATTTAATGGATCCATCAGAGCGTACTTAAGCTGTAAAATAAAGTCTACGACAACATGGCATAACTAATCTCATCCACACAAGATAAAATATGATCCACAGATATAAAAAATGTAAATCATCAACCAGTATCTACAAAGTGCTTCGGGGAACAACCTGATAAAATCTGATACAATGGTTCAACATACCAAAATATAAATAACTGAATAAAGTAAATACTGAGCATGAAACATGGATGCTCAGGAAAAGTCTTCAGCTAACACCTCATCCTCGGGTGTCGGTACAGCTCCTGTATCTGATCCTGCTACGGTCCCGTATACCTCGGGATAGATCTCATCTGCAAATTCTGGGGACATAATCCGGATCCAGGTCCTCAAGGGACATAGCAAGGTACAAGATAATACAAGCCAAAATAAATGCAGCTCAGCAAATAATGAAATAAATAGGGTAAGTATATAACCATCTATGTGAAATGCAAGTGAGAGCATCACGAGTACTCAGGCTGCGCCACTACAAGCTCTGTGTCGGGGAGCCGGTAGCAGTAATAATGAGTAATGGGCCAAGCTCGGATTTCAGAGTCTTGCGCCTCACAATAATAGGGGATATATATATGATCAGCCTGTAGCCTGTGTGTCTCTCCCCACCCAATGTAACCACACGTCTCATGTCAATAACGTCTCATGTACATGGCACGCAAGATCATAGCTAATGCAGCAAGTCATATAGTATTTATGAATATAATGTCAATGTCAAATCCTGCATCCTATACAGAATTACCATGAATATCTCAGAAATATCCTATCTCATGTATAGTGTCAAGTGTCCTGGGTATAATGTACTTGATAAGACAAGTACGAGAATGTAAAGGGGTCACGAATGTCCATCTCTAGATGACAATACACAATACCGCGTACGGTGTTGGCACCCGACTATAATCGGACGCTAAGTAAGTCACACGGTCCTAGGTCAAGCATGCACAATAATATAAATAAATCAAAGAAAATATGTAACAAGACTGTAAAGTTTGGGAAGGTACATTTGCCTGGGGTTTGAATACCAACAGTTGTCCCTGTATCAGTGGATCCTGTAGGTACTCCTCCAAAAGCTGAAATAAACATCACCAACAGTCTCAGAAAATATCAAATAGCTAAAAACTCCTATACTTAAGTCCAATTTGGACACAGGGGCAAAAATAATATTTCCGGGTCAAAGCGGAGTCCACATGTGGGCCGCTTTGCACCAAAAAATGTGTCAGGGTCAAAGGTCTCCAAATTCTTCTAACTTAGTATCAACAAGTCAGGAACGATGATACGAACCCAACGGAACTTCCAGAATTGGATTTCGATGAGTCGATCACAAAATTGCCCGTAAAGTGGAGCCGCGGGGCCCACGATACGCGATTTTGTCAACGTTCTCATAATCGAACCAAACTTGGATCACAGGACCAGCGTATTGCTATGAGTCCGATGTCATAAGTTTCGTCTCGATCCGACGTGTGTACACAAAGTTACAATATATTCCATAATAGAAAGATACGGGACGTTGTCGGCGGATACGCGTTGATTCCGGTGTGCACGCACATTCAAATCAACTTCTGCAAAATCTCGCACGTCTGTATCAACGACGCGCACATTTCGGTGAAGACCGCGCACGACCAAGTCGTCCTGTTTGGCGGGGTGCACTTAGTTCCGGGGTGAAACAGGGCGTTGGTTTTCCTGTTTTTGGATCGCGGTTCGCGATCGCCACAGGACGCGACGCACCGAGCGAGTTGCACGGGCATCGGGAGGGTTACACAGTCTATGCGACACAACTGACGGAACAGAAAATGAAATAACGAGAAGAGAGAACGGGTTACCTGAAAAGGGCTCTGTGAACCGAGAATTCTCGTGTCCGGGATGCTGATTCGTGTCCTGGTTACCGTGTCCGCTGTGTCCGGTCTACACAGGATCTGTGTCCGGGCTAGGGTCTGTGTCCGGAGACAGCGGGGTGGACTCGTCGGAGACTGCGCTGGCCGGGGTTGGCTTCGCCGGAGGGTGTCGACGCGTGCGGAGGCGGAGCGGCTCGTTGGGGCTGCTAGGGTGATCGGCTCCGAGCTGAGCGATGATCGGAGCTCGGGGCTGCTGGGCTCTGCGGGTGGTGGAGATGGTGGGGATGATGATGGTGCTGGGCTGTGCTCGAGGTGGAGGGACGGTGGAGATTAGGGCGGATGTGGAGGTCATCGAGGGCGGAGCGGGGAGTGGTGAGGTAGTGATGGTCGAGGCGGAGGGAGCGGCGCTGCGGGCGGTGGTTGAGCGGATGGAGAGGGACGGCGAGGCGAGGGGTCGTCGACGTGGTCGAGCGGCGGAGAAGAGTTGTGGAGGCGGTGACCTACGAGGGTTTGGCTAGGGGAGTTCGTCGACGGCTGACTGCGGGCGACGGCGTAGATGAGAGAGAGTTTGCGGCGGCGGGGCACAGAAGTCGAGGCTATTAAATAGCCTGAACAGTAAATCCGGTAGAGATTTAGGGTTCGGTTAGGGTTTCGGGTTCGGGTCGAGTTCTGTAGTGCCTCAAATCCCGATCTGACCGGGACGAGCACTACGTAATTGGGCTTGTGGCTAGTCCGTCTGAGTCGTAGCTTAGATCTCGGCATCTTTGCCACGGACAAAATGCGATGATCCTTTCCAACTCATGGAAAGGACTCTATTGAAACGAGTCCAATAGTTTTCGTGTTTTGGTTTTCTTGATTGCCGTTTTGAGGTTCGGGATTTGTGTTGCTTTCGATTTGCTTGGTTTTCGCTGCTGGTTTTATCGTTTGGATTTTGAGGTTTTGGGGAGTTCGGCAAGGAAGGATAGGCAAGATTTCTAACTCGGTGCTCGTGCTGTTTCAGGTCCGCGTAACTGACGTTTGATCGTCGCTAGGCGGGAATCGTGTTTCAGCTATCTTTCCCTTAACCAGTGAGTGGTTTGGTCCCTTCTTTCCTACTTCTTCATGCCAACATCTCTAAGTTTCAATCGTTCACTCGATGATGCCCGGTTGGACGCCTAGGAAATCCTTAGCCACAGGCAGGCCAGCCACTAAGAAAGGAACAATGGGTTTTGTAGACTAAATTATCATATGCTTGCTTGCTTGCTTGTATTATAAACTGAGGTTTTGAGAAAAGAAAGTTGGTTGTTGGTGGCGGCCTAGTGCCTCGGTTAGAGTTTTGGGACTTATGGGATAACTGATTCGGAATGCCGCTTGAGAGATATAAACTGTTGCATGAGATATATATATATGTTGCTGCTTAACTTCTTCTGTTCAATTAGACGCATTGTATGTAATATGAATTATTTCATGCATTTGCATGGTCTGGGACAACTTGTGCACAGGGTTTGACTTTCCTCGAAACGGCTTTCCGGGGCACTGGAACCGTATCGATCCGGAGGGAATATTTGATTCGTGTTCGTCACGATGCTTAGCGGGACCTCCAGCAGGGCTTGCTACCCGGGCTGATAGGGCGCATCGCTAAGCTTGAAATACGTCCCTAAGGTGTCGATCACACCAATGACCGCATAGTGTAGAACGCATGCTAACTTATTGTCTTGTGCAGATGGTAAGTATACTTGTGTTTTCGTTTCAGGGAAGGCGTGCATCGATTGAGTAAGCAATCGGTGTACTGGTTGGATTTACTGCTTTATTCATTCCTATCAAAACATGCAACTGATATGAATTGATTTCACTTGCTTCCTTATAGAAGCTATCTTAATGCATGCTCGCCCCTATCAAGCTAGTGTCGATTTAGTCGAGTGGGATTCATCCCGCTCACCAGTATAAGTTAAGTACTGACCCACGTTGTGGACAACTATTTCAGGCACTCAGACGGTGCAACGCTAGAGCATAGCGAGGAGGCGTTAGGAGCGCTTCTGTTTTGAAGTATAGCTGGAGTCAGTTTATTTTGGAGGCAAAGGACTTCAATCTATACAAGGGCGTAATGTGCAAACGACGTGGACTATCTGACGGAGCGCGCCCTGCATTTTGAGTTACCTTTTTGTAATGTAATTCAATAGCCGAGAAGGCGCATCAATGTAAACTCTATGTAAATTACTCTGAATATTCAATGAAAAAGCATGTTTCTTCCGCATTTGTGTTCAAATCTCTGTGAATGTGTTTATCAATTGTGTTTCAAAATGGGTTCCTAAAACTGCAAGTTCTTGCCTTGTGCGAGCGCAACTCCAGGCCCGCACGGCATCACGCCCCTAGCGAGGACGAATCGGATCCCGTAAAGGATCCAGCGAGGACGAACGACCCTTTCGGGATTTGGGGCGTGACATATTGGTATCAGAGCACGGCTGTATTTCCTCGGGTTTTCAAAAGAATATAAAGGAGTTTGATGCGCCTCTCTATTGAGTTGCGTTCGGCGTCCGCTGCATCAGATGAGTCGCCTATACAATGAGCCCGTAGATATAAAATCTATCGATTTTGAGATGTTAACAAGCTACTCTCTTTTGTAGCAAATGGCTAAGAAAAACACTGCCGCTGCAAGCAGTGCTCAGCCTATTCGAAGCGACCCAACAAGTTCAGGAGAATCCGGAGGAGCGAGTTCGAACGGGATGTCGGAACGGCTTATGCACCTCATGGAGGCGCAACAGCAACAAGCCGTTACTCAGCAGGCAAATATTCAGTCCCAATTTGCCGCTCAGCAGAAGCAGCTGGATGCGATGATGCAACTGATTGCATCATTGGCATCCAGCAACGGAGCAACGACAGTGACGCCGCCAGCCGTGGCGGTAGAGGATGAGTCCGAAGAGACGCAGCCTTCAGCTAGAAATACCTGCCGAGCAGCAGAGTTTACAAAGATGCATCCACCTACGTTCAATGGACGAGCGGAACCGGACGTGGTGCTGGGATGGATCGCTAAGCTGGAGGGACTCTTCAACCTGGTTGGCATCCGGGGGTCCAAGCGAGTTGCCTGTGCATCAGTTCAGCTAGAACTGCATGCGCATGATTGGTGGGAGGCAACGAAGCAAGGGATTTACGATGCCAATCCCAACTGTAAAATTACTTGGGAAATGTTCAAATCAGCTTTCATTGAACAGTATATTCCCCGCGCCGTGCGTCAACAAAAGGAAGACGACTTCAGCAATCTTGTCCAAGGGAGTCTGTCTGTTGACGATTATGATTCGGTATTCGCTAAGCTGGCAAAGTTTGCTGGGCACTTCCTGCCTTACCAGCAGGCGTGGTGCTATCGCTTTCAAAAAGGTTTGAATGATGAGTTGCGTAGGGACGTCATCAATCAAAAGTGTCAAACCTATAGAGAATGCTACGAAGCTGCCCTGGGCAGCGAGCGGATCTTTGGGCGTCATCCCCCGAAGGCAGAAGTGCAAACCCCCCGTACCAACAACAATAAACGACCTCAGGAAACGGGAGGGTCTGGAGCACATAAGCGTCAGCACACGACGGATAACAGGGGTCAGACTCAGGCAGTGAGCTGTACCAGGTGCGGCAAAGCAGGGCATAAAGTAACCGATTGTCGGGTTACTGGATGTTTCAAATGTGGTCGTCTGGGCCATAAACAGTTTAACTGCCGGGAGGGTAAGCCGAATCAAAACAACGGGAATAATCAGAACCGAGGGCCTCCAGCAAGTGATGCAAATGCTGTGCCAGTTAATCCACAACGCCAAGGTGCTCAGGGCCGAGTCTATGCCTTGACTCGGGATGAGGCATCTGTCTCTGAAACAGTCGTAACAGGTACATTACTTTTCCGAGATTTGCCAGCTAGAGTCTTATTTGATTCAGGTGCTACGCATAGCTTCATATCTGCTGATTTTACTATTGAGCATAAATTAGCTTCTACTCCCTTATCTATGAATCTTTGCGTAAGCACACCTTCGGGAGTCAATATGCCCGCCCATGCGATCTGTAGGGATGGATATATTTGCATCGGAGGAAGGAAGCTTTCCTTAGATGTCATTGTACTGGACATCAAGGATTACGATATTATTCTCGGGATGGATTGGTTGGGTGCTTGCCATGCAACAATCGAGTGCGCGGAGAAGCGAGTCGTATTTCGTCTACCCGGCGAGGCAGACTTTTACTATTCGTGTAGCGCTGCACCGAAGACGGCAATGGTGATATCAGCAATTTCGGCAAGGCGTATGCTGCATTCGGGTTGTGAAGGGTACTTAGCTTCAGTTCGAGACACTCGGCAGGAAAGTGCAAATGCAGCTCAGGCTGATGTTATAGCAGATTTCCTCGACGTGTTCCCAGACGAGCTGCCTGGAATGCCTCCTGATCGTGAGATCGAATTCAGCATAGACACATTTCCGGATGCGCGACCGATATCGAAGGCACCTTATCGAATGGCTCCAGCAGAGTTAAAGGAACTTAAGGTTCAGTTGCAAGACCTGTTGGACCGAGGATACATACGTCCAAGCGTTTCTCCGTGGGGTGCTCCAGTACTGTTCGTGAAAAAGAAGGACGGATCCATGCGACTGTGTATTGACTACCGAGAATTGAATAAGGCGACCGTCCGAAATCAGTACCCTTTGCCAAGAATAGATGACTTGTTTGATCAGCTGCAAGGTGCAACTGTTTTCTCCAAAGTTGACCTCAGGTCAGGGTATCACCAGTTAAAGATCAAACCAGAAGACATTCAAAAATCTGCATTCAGAACTCGTTACGGACACTATAAGTTTCTCGTGATGTCGTTCGGCTTAACGAACGCCCATGCAGCTTTCATGGATCTGATGAACCGCGTGTTTCGGCCGTACGTTGACAAGTTTGTCGTCGTATTCATCGACGACATTCTAATATATTCCAAGAACGAGGCGGAACACAAAGAACACCTGAAGATCGTGTTGCAAACATTACGAGAACATAAGTTGTTCGCTAAGCTCAGCAAGTGCGAGTTCTGGTTGAACAGCGTGGCGTTCCTTGGTCATGTCGTCTCGGCAGAAGGCGTCGCCGTAGACCCGAAGAAAATAGAGGCGGTGGTGGACTGGAAACAACCTACGTCAGCCAGCGAAATCAGAAGCTTTCTCGGCCTAGCAGGATATTACCGTAGATTCGTGAAAGACTTCTCTAAACTGGCCTCGCCTTTGACTCGCCTTACTCAGAAAGGGATTGTATTCAAATGGAGTGAAGAATGCGAAGCCAGCTTTAGTGAATTGAAGCGGCGTCTTGTTTCAGCTCCGATTTTAGCACTTCCAGACGGAGTAGAGGAATTTCAGATATACAGTGACGCTTCAGGACTCGGATTGGGATGTGTGCTCATGCAGCGGGATAAGGTAATATCGTACGCCTCCAGGCAACTGAAGCCGCACGAGAAAAACTACCCGACGCATGATTTAGAATTGGCGGCAATTGTATTTGCATTGAAGTTGTGGAGGCATTATCTTTATGGTGTTGCTTGCAAAATCTTCACAGATCACAAGAGCCTCAAGTATCTTTTCACCCAACGGGAATTGAACCTCCGGCAGCGGCGTTGGCTAGAACTTATTAAGGACTATGATCTAACGATCGCGTATACTCCGGGCAAGGGAAACGTTGTTGCTGATGCTCTGAGTCGAAAGCACGTGGGCTTGTTGTCTATAAACATCCGTTTACTTCGAGATCTAGAGGCGATGGGCATCGAATATCGAGTTCGGCAGCAAGGAGTGCAGCTGGCACCACTCCGTCTTGAACTGAGTTTACGGGTTAGAATCAAATCAGCTCAGGAGAGTGATCAGTTCCTAGCGAAGGTACGAGGATTGATCTCGGCAGGGAAGACGTCTGACTTTGTGGCAGGCGAAGATGGGGCCTTACAAATGAAAGGAAGGCTATGCGTCCCTAGCGACCCTGAACTCCGGAGGGAAATTATGGCGGAAGCGCACTACGCGAAGTATTCTTTGCATCCAGGGAGCACGAAGATGTACAAGGACTAACGCGGTACCTTCTGGTGGAAAGGTATGAAACGGGATGTGGCGACCTTTGTGTCACAGTGCATGGCCTGCCAACAGGTGAAAGCTGAACATCAGAGGCCCGACGGGGAGATGCAAAACCTCGCTATTCCCGAGTGGAAATGGGACAACATCTCTATGGATTTCATTGTGGGATTTCCGAAGACGCCACGGGGGCATGATGCGATTTGGGTCATAGTTGATCGTTTGACCAAATCAGCCCACTTTCTTCCCATAAAAGTTGCGTGGAGCGTCGATCGGTTAGCACAGATCTACATAGACGAGATTGTCCGATTACACGGAGTGCCCGCTTCTATCGTTTCTGACCGTGACGGACGCTTCTTATCTCGTTTCTGGACTAGCCTACAGTCTGCTTTGGGAACCAAGCTACAGTTCAGTACCGCATACCACCCCCAGACTGATGGTCAAACAGAGAGGACAAATCAGATACTTGAAGATATGTTACGGCTGTGTGCGATCGATTTAAAGACTAGTTGGGACACGCACCTTCCGTTGGCGGAGTTTGCGTACAACAACAGCTACCAATCGAGCATCCAGATGGCACCGTACGAAGCGCTCTATGGGCGCAAGTGTCGATCTCCGATCTGTTGGGACGAAGTCGGCGAGCGGCAGGTACTCGGGCCCGAGTTGGTGGAGCAGGCGGTGGAGAAAGTTCGCTTGATTCGGGAAAGACTCCGCACTGCGCAGAGCCGACAGAAAAGCTATGCCGATACTCATCGTAGGCCCTTGGAGTTCATGGTCGGCGATCATGTCTTCTTGAAAGTGACGCCGATGCGGGGTGTGATGCGTTTCGGCGTGAAGGGCAAGCTGAGTCCAAGGTTTGTCGGCCCCTTTGAAATACTGGAACGGGTGGCAGCTGTGGCATACCGAGTTGCACTACCTCCCGCCTTGGCTGGAGTGCATGACGTATTCCACGTTTCACAACTGCGGAAGTATGTGCATGACTCGAGTCATGTAGTTAGCTTCGAACAGTTAGATTTGAGCACGGATTTGTCCTACCCGGAGGAGCCGGTGCAGGTTCTGGACCGTAAGGAAAAAGTTCTTCGCAACCGTACGATGTCCTTGGTTCGCGTGCTGTGGCGGAACCATTCAGCTGGGGAATCAACCTGGGAAGTCGAAGAGGAGATGAAGGAGAAGTATCCTTCATTGTTCACCGAGTCGGAGGTAGGCCTTGTTCTTAAGTTTCGGGTCGAAACTTTTTCTTAGTGGTATATTATGTAGTACCTCAAATCCCGATCCGACCGGGACGAGCACTACGTAATTGGGCTTGTGGCTAGTCCGTCTGAGTCGTAGCTTAGATCTCGGCATCTTTGCCACGGACAAAATGCGATGATCCTTTCCAACTCATGGAAAGGACTCTATTGAAACGAGTCCAATAGTTTTCGTGTTTTGGTTTTCTTGATTGCCGTTTTGAGGTTCGGGATTTGTGTTGCTTTCGATTTGCTTGGTTTTCGCTGCTGTTTTTATCGTTTGGATTTTGAGGTTTTGGGGAGTTCGGCAAGGAAGGATAGGCAAGATTTCTAACTCGGTGCTCGTGCTGTTTCAGGTCCGCGTAACTGACGTTTGATCGTCGCTAGGCGGGAATCGTGTTTCAGCTATCTTTCCCTTAACCAGTGAGTGGTTTGGTCCCTTCTTTCCTACTTCTTCATGCCAACATCTCTAAGTTTCAATCGTTCACTCGATGATGCCCGGTTGGACGCCTAGGAAATCCTTAGCCACAGGCAGGCCAGCCACTAAGAAAGGAACAATGGGTTTTGTAGACTAAATTATCATATGCTTGCTTGCTTGCTTGTATTATAAACTGAGGTTTTGAGAAAAGAAAGTTGGTTGTTGGTGGCGGCCTAGTGCCTCGGTTAGAGTTTTGGGACTTATGGGATAACTGATTCGGAATGCCGCTTGAGAGATATAAACTGTTGCATGAGATATATATATATATGTTGCTGCTTAACTTCTTCTGTTCAATTAGACGCATTGTATGTAATATGAATTATTTCATGCATTTGCATGGTCTGGGACAACTTGTGCACAGGGTTTGACTTTCCTCGAAACGGCTTTCCGGGGCACTGGAACCGTATCGATCCGGAGGGAATATTTGATTCGTGTTCGTCACGATGCTTAGCGGGACCTCCAGCAGGGCTTGCTACCCGGGCTGATAGGGCGCATCGCTAAGCTTGAAATACGTCCCTAAGGTGTCGATCACACCAATGACCGCATAGTGTAGAACGCATGCTAACTTATTGTCTTGTGCAGATGGTAAGTATATTTGTGTTTTCGTTTCAGGGAAGGCGTGCATCGATTGAGTAAGCAATCGGTGTACTGGTTGGATTTACTGCTTTATTCATTCCTATCAAAACATGCAACTGATATGAATTGATTTCACTTGCTTCCTTATAGAAGCTATCTTAATGCATGCTCGCCCCTATCAAGCTAGTGTCGATTTAGTCGAGTGGGATTCATCCCGCTCACCAGTACAAGTTAAGTACTGACCCACGTTGTGGGCAACTATTTCAGGCACTCAGACGGTGCAACGCTAGAGCATAGCGAGGAGGCGTTAGGAGCGCTTCTGTTTTGAAGTATAGCTGGAGTCAGTTCATTTTGGAGGCAAAGGACTTCAATCTATACAAGGGCGTAATATGCAAACGACGTGGACTATCTGACGGAGCGCGCCCTGCATTTTGAGTTACCTTTTTGTAATGTAATTCAATAGCCGAGAAGGCGCATCAATGTAAACTCTATGTAAATTACTCTGAATATTCAATGAAAAAGCATGTTTCTTCCGCATTTGTGTTCAAATCTCTGTGAATGTGTTTATCAATTGTGTTTCAAAATGGGTTCCTAAAACTGCAAGTTCTTGCCTTGTGCGAGCGCAACTCCAGGCCCGCACGGCATCACGCCCCTAGCGAGGACGAATCGGATCCCGTAAAGGATCCAGCGAGGACGAACGACCCTTTCGGGATTTGGGGCGTGACAAGTTCGACTCGGATCCGACCCGACCCGACCCGTTAAGGCTGGGTTGGTCCGGTTTAGTTTGGGTCAGTTTGGTTTGGTTTAATTTGGTTTATTTCTAAATAAACCGGGTTCAGTCAGGGTTTAATTAAGTTTAATTCTATATTAGTTTTTAGGGCTTTAAAAATATTTTCGGAGTCCAATAAATTCACAAAAAATTACCCTATGTCCGGTTTTCTATTTTACACCATAAAATATTATTTTCATAATATTTTAATATTAATTAATATCATTTAAAAATCTTTTAATCAAAAAATACTTTAGTTTTAATTCCCAAAAATTACAGAAAAATTGGGAAAAATTATTTTGAAAAAATTAGGGTGTTTACAATCTACCCCCTTAAGAGAATTGCGTCCTCGCAATAAAAGAATAAACTACTAAAGGAAGAACTATGGGAATTACAAGAATGCTTAGGGTATACCTGCATCCGCGAATAAGTGAGGATAACGCTGGTGCATACTATCCTCTCGTTCCCAAGTCGATTCGCCAGGAGAATGATGTTTCCAAGCTACACGAACCAGTCTAATTGTCTGACCTCGCAATGTCTTCTCACTGATGTCGAGGATGCCAACTGGTTGTTCTTTATATCTCAAGCTAGGATCCACTGCGATCTATGAATGATCGACTACGTGACTTGGGTCGGTTACGTACCTTCTCAGCTGTGAGATATGGAATACGTCATGCACTCCCTCTAAGGATGGAGGTAACGCAAGACGATAAGCCACCTCACCAATGGCTCTAGAATATCAAATGGCCCGATATACCTTGGGCTCAACTTGCCTCTGCTCCCAAATCTAATAGTACCTCAAGTGGGCAAAATCCTCAAGAATACGTGCTCTCCTTCTTTGAACTCTAGGGGACGCCTGTGTGTATCAGCCCAATGCTTCTGTCTGTCCTGAGCTACACGAAGATGATTCTGAATTTGTTTTACCTTCTCCACTGTCTGCACTACCAATTATGGACCCAGTATTTGAGGTTCACCAACGTCACTCCAACATATTGGCGATCTACACTTTCTACCTTACAATGCCTTGAATTGTGCCATCTGAATGCTGGCCTGATAACTGTTGTTGTAGGAGAACTCCACCAAGTGCAAATAATCTTCCCAAGATCCTCCAAAGTCTAGCATATACGATCACAACATATCCTCCAAGATCTGAATCGTGCGCTCCGATTGTCCATCTGTCTGTGGATGGTAAGCTGTGCTGAATTTGAGTCTGGTGCCAAGACTCTCTTGTATGCTTCGTCAAAAATGAGATATAAATCTTGAATCTTGATCCGACACAATACTAACCGGAACTCCATGTAATCTTATGATTTGTCGTATATATATGTCGGCTAGTACCTCTGTGGACTGTCCAACTCTAAATGGCAAGAAATGTGCCAATTTAGTGAGTCGATCCACGATAAACCATACCGCATCTCTTCCGCTGGGGCTCCTTGGAAATCCTGTGACAAAATCCATGGTGATATGTTCCCACTTCCATTCTGGTATAGGAAGCGGCCGTAACATACCTGCAGTCCTTTGGTGCTCTGCTTTTACTTGCTGACATACTAAACATTTTGCCACAAATCGTGCAATCTCCCTTTTCATTCCATGCCACCAATAATACTGCCTCAAATCTCGGTACATCTTGGTTCCTCCTGGGTGAACAGAGTACATAGAACTATGTGCTTCAGTCATTAACTCCTGTCTTAGTTCTCCATTTGGAACATACAGGCGATTTCCATACCTTAATGTCCCGTCTTCATGTATGCGAAGTCCTGTCTGCATGTCTGCTTCTGTCTTCTCTTTAAGTCTTCGAAATCTAGCATCGGTGGGCAATGCCTCTTTAATCCTCTCCACAAGTGACGACTAAACTTCGAGATTAGCCAACAAGCCACTCTGTCCTGGTAAAACAACCTCTAACTGAAGCTCCTGTAGATATCTTAATAACTCAGGCTGTATTGTCACGAAATAAGCCGTAGGCTTCCTGCTGAGCGCGTCTGCTACAACATTCGCCTTTCCCGGGTGATACTGCAGATCTATATCAAAGTCTACCATCAATTCAAGCCAACATCTCTGTCTCATGTTGAGCTCCTTCTGAGTATATACATACTTCAGATTCTTGTGATCAGTAAAGATGTCTACCTTCCCTCCATAAAGATAGTGCCTCCAAATCTTCAGTACAAATATAACTGCTGCTAGCTCCAGATCGTGCGTTGGGTAGTTCTTCTCATGGACCTTCAACTGTCTCGATGCGTAAGCGATAAATTTGCCATATTGCATCAAAACACATCCTAGTCCACTACCTGACGCATCACTGTAGACAACAAAATCTCTTGACCCTGAAGGAAGAGTCAAGACAGGTGCTGTTGTTAATCTTCTCTTCAATTCTTCAAAGGCCTTCTGGCAGTCTTCTGTCCATGTAAACTCCTGGTCCTTACGTGTCAACTTCGTCATAGGCTCTGCAATCCTTGAGAAATTTTCTACAAACCTTCGGTAATATCCCGCAAGTCCGAGAAAACTACTCACTTCTGCAACTGATGTAGGTGTAGGCCAAGTTTCTATTGCAGCAACCTTCTCCGGATCAACTGAAAGTCCTTCTTCTGAGATAATATATCACAAAAATGGCACTTTATCCATACAAAACTCACACTTACTGAGTTTGGCATATAACTTCTCATGTCTCAATGTCTCTAGCACAATTCTGAGATGCTCCTCGTGCTCTTCGTGGCTCTTGGAATATACTAGAATGTCATCAATAAACACAACCACAAATTTATCCAAGTACTGATGAAAAACTATGTTCATCAAACTCATAAACACAGCTGGCGCGTTGGTTAAACCAAACGGCATTACCAAGAATTCATAATGTCCATACTTGGTCCTGAAAGCTGTCTTCGGTATATCCTCCTTCCTTACTTTAATCTGGTGATAGCCGGATCTAAGGTCAATCTTCGAGAATACCATAGCACCACTCAATTGATCGAATAGATCATCAATGCGTGGTAAGGGATACCTGTTCTTGATAGTCACAGCATTCAGTGCCCTGTAGTCAATGCACAACCGTACTGTTCCATCCTTCTTCGGTACAAATAGTATGGGTGCTCCCCAAGGTGAAATACTGGGTCGTATAAAGCCCTACTCCAAAAGATCATCAACTTGTTCCTTCAACTCCGTGAACGAAAAATGGAATAACGAGGAGAGAGAACGGGTTTCCAGAACAGGGCTCCGTGAACCGAGAATTCTCGTGTCCGGGATGCTGATTCGTGTCCTGGTCACCGTGTCCGCTGTGTCCGGTCTACACAGGATCTGTGTCCGGGCTAGGGTCTGTGTCCGAAGACAGCAGGGTGGACTCGCCGGAGACTGCGCTGGCCGGGGTTGGCTTCGCCGGAGGGAGTCGACGCGTGCGAAGGCCGAGCGACTCGTCGGGGCTGCTAGGGTGATCCGCTCCGGGCTGAGCGATGATCGGAGCTCGGGGCTGTTGGGCTCTGCCGGTGGTGGAGATGGTGGGGATGATGATGGTGCTGGGCTGTGCTCGAGGCGGAGGGACAGTGGAGATTAGGGCGGCTGTAGAGGTCGTCGAGGGCGGAGCGGGGAGTGGTGAGGTGGTGATGGTCGAGGCGGAGGGAGCGGCGCTGCGGGCGGTGGTCGAGCGGATGGAGAGGGACGGCGAGGCGAGGGGTGGTCGACGTGGTCGAGCGGCGGAGGAGAGTTATGGAGGCGGTGACCGACGAGGGTCGGCTAGAGGAGTTCGTCGACGACTGATTGCGGGCGGCGGCGTAGATGAGAGAGAGTTTGCAGAGGCGGGGCACAGAAGTCGAGGCTATTAAATAGCTTGAACAGTAAATCCGGTTGAGATTTAGGGTTCGGTTAGGGTTTCGGGTTCGGGTCGGGTTCGACTCGGATCCGACCCGACCCGACCCGTTAAGGCTGGGTTGGTCCGGTTTAGTTTGGGTCGGTTTGGTTTGGTTTAATTTGGTTTATTTCTAAATAAACTGGGTTCAGTCAGGGTTTAATTAGGTTTAATTCTACATTGGTTTTTAGGACTTTAAAAATGTTTTTGGAGTCAAATAAATTCACAGAAAATTACCCTACGTATAATTTTCTATTTTACACCATAAAATATTATTTTTATAATATTTTAATATTAATTAACATCATTTAAAAATCTTTTAATCATAAAATACCTTAGTTTTAATTCGCAAAAATTACAGAAAAATTGAGAAAAATTATTTTGAAAAAATTAGGGTGTTTACACGAACAACGCATAACCCTAGGAAAAATAGCGTCAAAGTTGGCAGAAAATGACAATTTTTGGGTATCGCAGAAAACTACGGTGACCACCTATGTTCCCGGATTCGTATCTCCCACCACAGAGATCCGAATCCAATTTTTCTTTTTGGTATGCGGAGACCACTTGACCTAGTTAATTTCTGTTAATTAACATTTAATTATTAACTGCTGTAGGTAGAATTAAATTCGTTGGAAAATCCCGAAAATATATTTTTTCCAGATTTCCAAAAGTTGTAAAACGGAGCGCGCCCCACCAAACGGGACCGCCCCGCAATGTACCAAGTGTACCAAACGGTGCACGCCATGTACCCGGACATATAAGATTTTGCGAAAACTGATTCGGATGTGTGTGCGCGTCAAAATCAGCCCGTATCCGCGGACAAATCCCGTGTCGTAACTTTTATGAATGATGTGTGCATTTTGTGCACGCTCGTCAGATTGTGGTAAAACTTGTGCCACTGGACTCGTGGTGACGCGCTGGTCATGTGACCCAATTTTCATGCAATTCTGAGACAGTTGACCAAGTCTCCAATTGGCGGGCCCTACGGTTGACTTTTTGGGCAAAATTGTGTTCGGCTCATCGGATTCCACATTTGAATATATCGTTGAGTTCATATTGACATTTAGAGTTTGTTTGACCTATAATTTATCCCATTTAGAGACTGTTATACTTGGCACACTTTTCGGTGTAAAGTGGGCCACACGTGGACCCCATTTTGACCCAAAATTATCGTTTTGCCCCTGTGTCCAAATTGGACGAAAGAGAAGTGCTTTCTAGCTATTTTGCTCATTCTGGGAACGTTAATGATATCTATTTCAGCATCCGGAGATATTTTTTCTGAGGCCATAGCTTCTGGTCCTGTGTGTTGGACATCTAGACGTTACATTTTGCAGCTTCTTGCCAGGCAAGTATACATTGCCATTGTACTGTTATTTATATTCCATATGTTGCATGAATCTTTATTTTCTGTCTTTAGCTCATATATTTTAACTGTTATATAAAATGCGCGCGACAGTGTCGTCGCAATTTATTTTTATTTATGTATATGCATTGACCTTGTTTATGAGACTGTCCCATTTTCATGTAGCATCATTAGGTTTTATTTGACTGTGACACATTTTTACACGAGTTATGAGTCTCATATAGATCACGGACGTACGTATTGACTGATTATCGGTACGTGTGGGCCATGCGTTAGGTATAACTACTGATAGAAACTTTATATACTAGAAGACTTAGCAGTTGTTAGAGGTCCATGGACATAGCCTATTGTAGTACGGTGGTCCAATTCTTGTCCTTGTTTGGTTGCAGGATTGGGCTTGGGTACTAAGGATAGGCTATGAACCAAATCGTGTCATGGATGTGACATGCTTAGAGCATGGTGTGGGAAGAACAACAAGTACCGCATTTGGGCTCCTTTGCACTTTCCTTATTGTAACCCGGAAGCTCCGCTGGAGATACGGGCGGTGATGACCCCTATACAATTGGCGGCCTCTACCGTTCAAAAGACGGTATGCTTTGAGGCCCCTGATTCTCCGAGAGAGTCATGCCAATCCCATTTATGGCCAGATAGCCCACTTGTTAGAAAGTTGTTCTCAAACTGCATTCACTTAGACGGTTAGGCGACCAATTGGATATTTATTTCAGTACTTATTTGGCATACTTTTATGTATCTTGTTATGTCCCTCTGAGGACCTGGCCCCTTCTAGGTGTATCTGTTCTTGAGTATTCCGAGGAGCGCAGATTCGGATGAGTACATATGTTTCGAGGATGTCTTCTCTTCGAGCCCCGTAGTTGTTAGCTGGTATTCCTATATTGTGTTTATTGTGTTGTACTTTTATATTCGAGTTGGTAGTGGATCTGTTTCCACCCAACTATCATCCTTAGATACTTCTTATTGAGATCTAGATTCATAGATATTGGTTATTTATTTATATTTGATTTTCGTGGATGAGATTTAGATTATACCCTGTGACTTGTGATAGATTTATACCACTTGTGGATTGATATTCATATTGCAGCATACGTATGGGTTTGGTTTCCATATATTGGAGTTGCCATATCCATGCGGCTGGCATGCTTACGTGTTCCTAGTTCTAAGTATTTTGGGACTGGGGCGTGACATATTTTTGTGGTGGCCCATGCAGGTCGAGAGCATATTGTCTCGGTTACGTTACTGTACCGAACAAGCATGCACCTAGGAATAGAGTATTGGATCTCATCCACAATTGACTATGATTCGCTCTCCTTCCAATCCATTCTATTTGAATAATTGTATCATGCTTGATTCATGTACTTTCCTGATAATTCCTTGAGTATAGCCCCTCCTAGAATATAGAAGTCCCTGTTGCTAGATGATAAGTAGGGTAACATTCCTATTAAGAGTACAACTAGAGTGTTGACACACCATTAAGTTTAGAATATTTAGTGAACCCTAGAATTCCGTATCTATGGTTTGGTTTACCATTAACCCTTGATGTATTATGAGGACTTGAGAGTAGTATAGACACTACTAGAGTTAGTTAGAAGTTTTACCATAACGTTTGACCCTAGTATTGAGGAACCAACAGAAAACCAAAAATTGAATATTAGGACTGAACCTAACCTTCATAGTTAGATAGGATTGGAGAACTATAAATTTAGATTCTTGTCATGAGATTAGCAGACAGTACCTTAGAAAGCCAAGAGCAATGCATAGAATAATTTTTTTATCATACCTCAAACACAGAGATTAGCATAGCATCTTTCCTTAGGAAACCATGACATTACCTAGAGTCTTTCTATTTAGTTTTATGACTTGTTCCTCTGAACCCTTAGCGCTCGCTATTGTGCGACGACTAATTATTATCTTCTTTTCTTCATCTTTCAATTCGTGCCACCTGATCCTTCTGATTGTAGGCCAAGTGTATTCTTTTATGATAGATATATAGATTGCTGGAATTATAGTTTGTTAATCTTGAATTTTGAAATTATGTGATTGGTAGTTAGAACTTGATAGTTGAGTATTCCTTTAGATTATAATTATATGGTTATACCTTAGTTTTAAATCACGTAACATGTACCCCACCTCAATGTAGGTTATATCCTCTTTCCCTTTGAAGGCCAGTAACTTTTCCATTCTTACTATTGACACATGTTCTATGAGCACTATGATTAAGACTTAAGGAGACCCTTACCTATATAATGCAATAGGAGACCTTAATGAGTACCAAGATCTTTCCTCATATACCCTAATAAGAGTTTCTGCTTTATTTACATGTGCAAGGTTATTTTGTAGGATCCTCTTAAGACCGTCACAGTATTAGTTTAATTATTTTAAGTTGGGTAGTATGCCTTATAAACCTAGTATCACATAGTCCTTGTGATCCATTGATGAAGTATAACTGAATAATCTTAACTATATGCTTGCATAAGAAGATATTGTTTATCCAAACCATGAGAACTTAGGGGTCCATACCCTATTTTGTCGACTAGCAACCTAAACAAGGAATTAGTATAATAACTGTAGAGATTGTAGAGTCTTATTTTTTTGTGAAACTTGAATTGTTATGTACCTTCTTTCATCATAATCCAGTGTATTTATAATTGTTGTAGTACCTTGACTTATGCTGCTATTATAGCCTAGTTTCGCAAGCTTATTATTTATCGAGCTTCTTCATGACATATGTATTATTGGGGGGGGGGCACAATAATACATCTCAGAATCATTGTATTAGGGTCTAGCTAACCTTAGTGCGCTTGGTTCGCCCTTCGCATAACTACTTTACGTGGATTGAGATATATAATGATTAGTAGACGAATGTACTTGCCCTCTAGATATGTCTGAGCATATTGTATCAGTTACATAACTGTACTGATACGAGCATGTGAATAAGAATTATCAAAAATAGATTTCAATCCACAACTGCCTTGACAATTCCCATTTGAATTCATTAAACGCCTTGATCCCGATACTTCTATTCTATTACCTCTCCCTTGAACTCTTTATTATTGATCTCCATCTTTCCTTATTTCAGAAAGACGAAACCTCGTGCTTGGTATAAGTTTGATATACAGATAGTACTAGATATACCCATAGACCAATCGCATTATTTGGTGACTATCTTTTATAGTTGATTAAGGGCGTATCATATAGGATATAATTGGGGTTAAGTTTCGAGGATTGAATGACATGAGTAAACAAATTAAGGAATATTCTTCTTAAGTGTATAGCCTTATATGATAGATGGGTAAATTCTAAGTTGGGTAGAAGTTGCATTGTCAACTTGAGAGAAATTTTTTTATTTTGTGACCAAGTAAGATCCGACTATAAGATTAAGTCATTTTATATGTGAAGAATTTTTTTTAAATGACTAAGATGATGAGGATTTAATGAATTTTTAAATCTTGATATATCGGACCAAATATTTATACTTTGTGCATATGATTTAAATTTTGAATATTGAAGGTAAATAATTAATTTGAATTTTGAGGATAAATATAGAATTTCAGACTTGAACATTGGTGGATTGAATTTAAATTTTTTACAATTTGATGATTTGATTTAAGGGTTAAAATTTGATTATTGGATTACCTATTTGAAATATTGAGGATGTTAATTGAATTTAAAAATTTAAAGGATACAAAAATTTTATAAGTTGAAGATAGGAATAATATTTTATTATGATAGCTGGAGCACGTGATATGGACTTGATATGCGTTATTTAATTCTTGAAGATGTTATATGGATTTAATTTAAATTTGGATGTTGATGATTTAAAAATCGAAAATAGGTTACAAGATTTTGATTAAACAGAGGTTACCTTAATTTTGAAAGTGATTGAGATAGATTTGAATAGATTTTAAATTTTGGAAAAGATTGTGATTGACTTGCCTTATGTACATGAAGGATTAACAAATTATGTCTTATTTTATTTTTGAGGACGAGATTGTTATAAGTTGGGCAGATTGTAAACTCCCTTACCCAAAACTAGACATACTTGGCTTAGATAGTGAGACTGAGGCTAGCTCGAATCCAATTAGAAATAGAACATGGTATTCTTATTCCAAAATTTGTACCACTTAGCGCACCTTACCATTGCTTCGATAATTGGAGCACTTCACTAGTCACTGCCTTCCTACAATTTCCACATTCTTGTCCTAGACATGCCCATCTTCCATTCCGACCTTTGTGCAACTTATAATTATGCTTTCTTGTGCTACATTTTAGTCGCACAACCTTCATCGCAGACGTTATTTCCTTAATTCTAAAATAATTCTAACTTTGTATCCTTGTGCGTTCCAATCAAAATTTGGAGACACAATTTTGATCCGTTTCGTACAACTCAATCTATGATAATATTCTATCCTGAGCCCTCTATGCACATGCCACTTGCGTCCACCTAATTTTAGCCCCATGTACTTCTAATTAATTCCCGAACGCCTTGCGCCTTAATTTTGATTATTTAATCTAATTTACATCTTTGTGCAACATTTTAAGTGTTGGGCACTTTTATGCAAAAGAGCATTTAGGTGTCCACACCATTGGACATGACACATGAAGAAACCTATTTTTCGTTCATGTGAATTTTTCCCATAATTTTCGGAATGTGCAACGCGCAACATCGCCCCCTCATTTAAACCTAGCCTTACATTTTAAACAATGCAAATCGTATACCATCATTGATTTCTACCGTGGCTTAGTTTTAATTTCGAGGACAAAATTTTTATAAGTTGGGTAGAATGTAAAACCCCTATTCCTAAAAACCGTATTTACCCTTTTAATTATTAATTATTAATTTAATTATAGTAATTAGTGGATAATTAGGAGAAATAGATTTTATTTAATCTTTATTTTAGGTGTTGGTGAATTTAGGAGATTTATGGGGCCATTAGAAATTTTTCCGAATTTATTTCATGTAGGAGACCCTTTGAGTAGTTGCTAGCTTAATGGTATACATTAATATAATTCTAGATTTTTCTATGGGTATATAAGTATGTTGTATATATATATATATATATTATATATATATATATATATATATATATATATATATATATATATATATATATATATATATATATATATAAAAGAAAAAGAAAGAAAAGAAATGGAAAAAAAAGAAAAAGGAAAGATTAGAAAAGAAAAGAGAAAAACAATTATATATACATTAGTTAATGGATCCTTAACTAGACCAAACCCAACTAGCCTAAGACCCGAAGCCCCCCCCCCCCCCCCCCCCCCCCCCCGCGTCGCTAGTGAGCCAAACCCGCTGGCATTGAAGCACAGCAGCCCCCCTTTGTTAAAAGCAATTGCACCGCACTCCCCTTTATTAGCAACCCGTACCCCCTTTGATTAGCAACAGCAAAACAGTAACCCGGCCCTTTGTAAGCCACAACGCCCATACGCGAGAACACAGACCCGCGAACTTGTAACCCCCCATTTCCCACTTCTTATATATATCTTCATATATTTCAACCAAAACCCTAACCCTAGATCATCCTTTCTCCTCCTCTTCCCATCTAGACCTGAACGCCGCCACCACTGCAGCCAGAACCGCCGCCCAGGCCGTCCAGAACCGACCCCGACGACCGCGACCTCGCGCACCCCGCGCAACTGCAGAATTCAACAGCAGGGTACTGTGTTCCAGCATCGTTTTTTGTCACCTCGCTCAACCAAACGCCACCCCGTCTTCGCCGGTACGCTCACCCCTTAACCCTCTCCAATATTTGTATGATAGTAGATCTCGAACAGCGCGTAATCCTAGACAAAAATAGCGTCAAAGTTGGCGGAAAATAACAATTTTTTGGTATCGCAGAAAACTGCGGTGACAACCTATGTTCCCAGATTCGTATCTCCCACCACAGAGATCCGAATCCGATTTGGTATACGGAGACCACTTGACCTAGTTAATTTCTGTTAATTAATATTTAATTATTAACTGTTGTAGGTAGAATTAAATTCGTTAGAAAACCCCGAAAACACACTTTTTCATATTTTCAAAAGTTATGAAACGGAGCGCGCCCTGCCAAACGGGACCGCCCTGCCATGTACCAAGTGTACCAAATGGTGCGCGCAGTGTACTCGGACACGTGAGAGTTTGCGGAAACTGATTCGGACGCGTGTGCGCGTCGGAATCAGCCTGTATCCGCGAACAAACCCCGTGTCGTAACTTTTGTGAAAGTTGTGCGCATTTTGTGCACGCTTGTCAGATTGCGACGAAACTTACGCCACTGGATTCATGATAACGCGCTGGTCCTGTGACCCAATTTTCACGCAATTCTGAGACAGTTGACCAAGTCGCCAAATGGCGGGCCCCACGGTTGACTTTTTGGGCAAAATTGTGTTCGGCTCATCGGATTCCACATTTGAATATACCGTTGAGTTCGTATTGACATTTAGAATTTGTTTGACCTATAATTTGTTCCATTTATAGACTGTTACCCTTGCACGCTTTTCGGTGTAAAGTAGGCCACACGTGGACCCCACTTTGACCTGAAATTATCGTTTTGCCCCTGTGTCCAAAATGGACGAAAAGAAAGTGCTTTCTAGATATTTTGCTCATTCTGGGAACGTTGGTGGTATCTATTTCAGCATCCGGAGATATTTATTCTGAGGCCATAGCTTCTGGTCCTGTGTGTTGGACATCTGGACGTTATATTTTGCAGCTTCTTGCCAGGCAAGTATACCTTGCCATTGTACTGTTATTCATATTCCATATGTTGTATGCATCTTTATTTTCTGTCTTTAGCTCATATATTTTAACTGTTATATAAAATGCGCGCGACAGTGTCGTCGCGATTTATTTTTATTTATGTATATGCATTGACCTTGTTTATGAGACTGCCCCATTTTTATGTAGCATCATTAGGTTTCATTTGACTGTGACACATTTTTACACGAGTTGTGAGTCTCATATAGATCACGGACGTACGTATTGACTGATCATCGGTACGTGTGGGCAGTGCGTTAGGGATAACTGCTGATAGAAACTTTATATACTAGAAGACTTAGCAGTTATTAGAGGTCCATGGACATAGCCTATTGTAGTACGGTGGTCTAATCCTTGTCCTTGTTTGGTTGCAGGAATGGGCTAGGGTACTAAGGATAGACTATGAACCAAATCGTGTCATGGATGTGACATGCTTAGAGCATGGGGTAGGGAGAACAACAAGTACCGCATTTGGGCTCCTTTGCACTTTTCTTATTGTAACCCGGAAGGTCCGCTGGAGATACGGGCGGTGATGACCCCTATACAATTGGCGGCATCTTCCGTTCAAAAGATGGTATGCTTTGAGGCCCCTGATTCTCCGAGAGAGTCATACCAATCCCATTTATGGCCAGATAGCCCACTTGTTAGAAAGTTATTCTCAAACTGCATTCACTTAGACGGTTAGACGACCAATTGAATATTTATTTCAGTACTTTATTGGCATGATTTTATGTATCTTGTTATGTCCCTCTGAGGACCTGGCCCCTTCCAGGTGTATCTGTTCTTGAGTATTCGCAGGAGCGCAGATTCGGATGGTTACATATGTTTAGAGGATGTCTTCTCTTCGAGCCCCGTGGTTGTTAGCTGGTATTCCTATATTGTGTTTATTGTGTTGTACTTTTATATTCGAGTTGGTAGTGAATTTGTTTTCACCCAACTATCATCCTTAGATACTTCTTATTGAGATCTAGATTCATAGATATTGGTTATTTGTTTATATTTGATTTTCGTGGATGAGATTTAGATTATACCATGTGACTTGTGATAGATTTATACAACTTGTGGATTGATATTCATATTACAGCATACGTATGGGTTTTGTTTCCATATATTGGAGTTGCCATATCCATGTGGTTGGCATGCTTACGTGTTCCTAGTTCTAAGTATTTTGGGACTGGGGCATGACATGATCATACTGTGTTCTTTCGTTGGAGTGGAGGCCACATCACCATGCTTGCGGTGTATGTGGACGATATGATTATCACAGGAGATGATGAGCAGGAGATTGTCCAACTCAAGGGGAAGCTTGGCAAGGAGTTCAAGGTGAAGGACATTGGCCTTCTTCGGTACTTCCTTGGGATTGAGATTGTTCGAGAAGCAGAGGGGATAATTCTTTCTTAGAGGAAGCATGCGTTGGACCTTCTCACAGAGACAGGGATGTTGGGATGCAGACCTGCAGCGATGCCCATCATCCAGGGGTTCAAGCTGTGTGCTGAGGATGGAGAACCAGTTGACCGAGACAGATACCAGAGACTGGTGAAAAAGTTGATCTATTTGAGCCACACATATTCTGATATCTGCTTTGCAGTGAGTGTAGTGAGCCTCTACATACATGACCCAAGGAAGGGTCATATGGACGCAGTGTACCAGATTATGAGATACTTGAAAGGTGTCCCCGGAAATGGGTTGATATTCAGAAAGAATGATCACTTGACCATCGAGGGCTACTGTGACTCTGATTGGGCTAGTTGTACTGATGACATGAGGTCTACCTCGAACTATTGCATATTTATAGGAGGCAACTTGGTCTCTTGGAGGAGTAAGAAGCAATCAGTGGTGGCCAGATCGACAGTTGAATCAGAATACAGAGCTATGGCCTTGGGAGTTATAAAGCTGCTATGGCTGAAGAGTATGCTGGTGGAGCTGAAGCTGGATCAAGGAGACAAGATGAAGTTGTGGTATGACAACTAGTCAGTCATTAGTATTGCCAACAATCGAGTGCAGCATGACAGGACCAAACACATCGAGATCGATAGGTTCTTCATCAAGGAGAAGTTTGACCGTGGACTACTGGAGCTAGGTCATGTTCCAACCAAGGAGCAGGTAGTAGACAGTATGACCAAGGGACTTAGCTCTGCATATATGATTAGAGAATGTGACAAGATGGGCTTAGTGAATATCTCTCGCCCATCTTGAGGAGGAGTGTTGGTATATTAGAATATTTTTGGTATATTTGTTGGGATATTAGAATATTCTAAAGGAGGTTTTAATGGGGTATTAATATAAGATGAAGGATTGTAAGGCTATAAATAGCCAAAAAATTATCAATAAAATATATAACAATTACTCCAAAATATTCTACATATAGCCTGAAAGAAAAACATAAAACATATGCGTTGCAGAGTTTCTTGAATTAAGATTTTCAAATATGCTTCTGATTCATTCAACTAAGCTAAAAAAATTCAAACCTAACATGAGGTATAAGGTGAGTTGCAAGTATGTGTCACTAGCATGGAAAATAAGTTACAATTAGAAGTCTTTAAAGACAAATATTAGGAAAAATAAATAAATAAATAGCATCACTCGATAACATAAATCATATGCAACTCATTCCGCATTTAATGATTCACATTTAGCCGAAAGGGAACAGCTGGGAGAAGAAGAAAAAAAAATCAAGTACTGAGGAAAATTCAACTAAATACTAAATTCCAGAATTATACCTAATTCCTCATCGGGAAGTTAAGAAACCCAAAAACTACGCAAAATTCCAATGACACGAGCTCGAAAAGAAAGTCATCTAATCAACAGTACTTATGGATACACTTTTCAAGAACCGCTTGATGATGAAACTAATTTATCTTCAGTTTAACACAACTATGCAAAGAATAAGACTAATATTATTAATTCATTCTCTTAGAATCAGTAAAAATCAAACAGCTATTGTTCTCATACTTTATACGAAACAATTTATCAATTCGAGGGAAAAATCGGCAGCAACTATTTTGCCACAAGTTCTATGGAAGTGGCACAAGTTCGGAATTTTGAGTGCAATTCTATACCAAACTTCATAAACCAAAATGCTTACATCCCCTTCTCATGAATCAATGACAACCCATTGTTACACACTATACTATATATTTCACAAACTCATTGCTCATACCCTTCATACATAGAATTACTGTACAGACTGATTCTAGCTTTCAGCATCAACTATTTCCTCTATTTTCGTCACCTTGGCCCAGAAAGCTCCATCGCTTGTACGAAGAGCGAGGAATCGTCGGTGAGGTCAGAGTATCGCTCCGACGAGGAGAACTCGGGCAACTTGAATTTGAATGGCGGCACCTCGATCCCTTGTGAGGCCTCCCATTTCTCAGCAAGCCCATCGCCTTCGAGCATCCTCAGTACCTCGGACATCTTGGGCCTGTGACCGGGGAGATACTGGGTGCATAATAGGGCCACCTGGACCATCTCTTCGAGCTCGACACGATCGTAGCCTACAATGAGGTCCTTGTCAACGAGCATGTCGAGCTTCTTCTCTTGGTGGATCTTTTTCACCTGAATCAGAGGAAACAGATACATAAAATTACGTTTTGGAAATGGGAATTGAAAGGTTTCAGATCTTGTGCTTTACCCATTCAATCATGGCCCCTTTCTGGTTGGCGGCCTTCCCGAATTCTAACGCAGTCTGGCCGGTGATCAGTTCAAGGAGGAGGATTCCAAATCCGAAGACATCGGTTTTCTCAGACGATTGTCCCGTGGAGAGATACTCAGGAGCTATATGGCCGACCGTACCCCTGACGGCCGTGGTCACGTGTGAGTCCTTGTGATCCAAAAGCTTCGCCAGACCGAAATCGCCTACTATGGCCTCGCAGTTGTCATCGAGCAGTATGTTAGCTGCCTTGACGTCTCTGTGAATGATCTTGGGATCACACTGCTCATGAAGATATAGTAGGCCTCGAGCAGCTCCTAGTGCAATTCTTTTTCTTGTAGCCCAATCTAGTGATGGTTTTCCTATAAAGATATAAATGGGTAAATGCTATTTTCATTAGACCACATTAAACAAAAGTCCACGACTTTGATGTCACAAACAATGGATGGACGCCAACGGAAAACGATGTTGATATGGCGACACGGACACGACATCAATTCTGGAGTATACTAGTCATAGTTTGCAGTATCGGATGATACCAATCCGGTACAATAGATACCTATACAATTTGGCATGTCCCGATTCGATACTGACCGATACCGATTCTGACCGATACCGACATCGGGGGTCACTTTCCGGTCAATTCGGCAAAAAAAATTGAATGAAACGACCAATCAATAAGGGTGTAAATGCATAGTAAGATTGTAAAAGCATATTAAGATTGTAAAAGAAGAAAACTTATCTATTGCAAGTAAATGAATTGACAATGGTAACTACTATTTCATTCAGTTTTAAAACTACTAAGAAACAACACATGAAATACTTAAAATTATGCCTAAATGTATAAAACATTTTTCTAAAAATTTAATACTTTATGAATAATTATTTGTTTTGTGATACCACAAAATCCGATAATCCGATCCAAAACTGCCAATATTGTTGATACCGACGATACTAATACTCATAGAAAGAGTCTGATACCGATTCCGATACTGCAAACCTTGATACTAATCCATTTTGGAGTGTCCTTGTAGTGTTGGGGTAAGTGTCGGATACGTCAATACAGAAACTGCCTGTGCTTCCTAGCATACAAATGAATAGAAGGCACCTATGTTGCACGGACATCACAAAATAGTGTCCCTATCTATATCACGTCCGTGCCTGTGTCCATGTCGGCATTCGTGCAACATAGGTAACTACTTTACCTACTCAAAAATTATCTGTATCCCATATCCATATCTCGTGTCCGTACCAGTATCGTGTACATGTCCATATCCGTATCTTGCAATAGAGGAAGGCACTATATACCTTTTAGCCTGGAAGCCACACTTCCGTTTGACATGTAAGGATAGACTAGAAGCCTTTCGGTAGCAGTCACACAGAACCCGTACAGCCGGAGGAGGTTCCTATGAACAGCCAAGCTTATCATCTCCACTTCAGTTTGAAATTGGGTCTCCCCACCTTCAGCATTTCCGTCCTTGAGCCTTTTCACTGCCACCAGAGTACCATCCGGAAGGTGACCTTTGTATACATTTCCGAATCCACCTTTTCCTAGTAGGCTCTTGCTGCTGAAGTTACCCGTAGATATCTGAAGTTCTCTGAAGTGAAACCTCTTCATGTTTCCGAGAGATAATTCCTCGTTATGCTGATCTGAAATTTTAAAGAAATTATTAGCTTGCTTTTTTAATTTACAAAAGAGCTGGATACAAAAAAAAAAAGTTTTCTTTGATTAGTAACGACTAACCATTCACGTCGAGGAAAATTTGTTGGTTATGTCTGTGCCTCCACCAGAGGAACAGCGCAAGCCCAAGGACTAGGAGGCACAGGCATCCAAGAGAGGAGATGAATGCAAGAACAAACTTGTGGATTTTGGGTCTTGCGGAGGTTGGAGTACCTTAAGGAAATGTCCAGTTTCAAGAATGTTGTTAGAACATATTTCAGAAAAGCTAGTACTAAAGAAATAAGTCAGAAGAGTTTGATTTTCTTCATCATTTTGAAATTCAAGGATATATAGAAGAAAAACCCAACTACAAAGCAATAAGTGATCTCTTGTCTGGCTTTCTAGCTGACACTAGATTGTAACAGTGAATCAAGATTGACAGACTAAATTCATTGTGCCTTTCTATTTGAAGAATTAAAAGCTCAGTTTAAAAAGCTGAGAAAAAGACAATTTATGAAGTGGTCGATACATAATCATGTTGAAGTCATTTCCAAAAGGAGTTTCTACCTATTTTAAGAGTAATACAGAAAACATAATGCGACCAAAATCTATAAAATTAGAGTATTACTATGTGAATTATTCATGTTGAAGGAAATAGGCATTGGCACAGTCCCGTAGCAATCCTGCTCTAAGCCAGTTGCACAGATCAATGGGTTTCCAACAATACTGCAGGAGCAGATAAATAATAAGTTCAGAATGTCATCTTCCTGCTATTGAAGAACACAAACATTAATGCAAGATAATGCCACCAGTCCCAGTATGACCTGAATTACTTAAAAACTGTTTTGTGGATCAATATTCTACAATGATCAAAATCATAGAAAGCATACTAATTCATTAGTTTGATAATATGACAAAAAAATTACACATTAATTCATATAATACATATAGAATTGATTCACATAACCATGTCTTGCTGCAATGTGCATAATTCCTCTCTTACAGTTTTCCATAAATTTTCTCGTGATTCTTGTGCTCGTTGGTGATGCTATTGCTCAAAGCAACTACTTGTAGCCTCTCACATATTTGTCTTACACACTTCTATAGATAGATTTGTCTCATACTCGATGAGATATAGAGATTAGACGGAACATCTTCATAAACCTTGTTAGTTTAATTTGACCCTGTCACTTTCTAGATTATGGATTTATGATATAGCAATAGTTACAACAACGAATGCCTCCATCATGTTTTTCAAAGAAACTCCGACAGCTACTCATAGTGTGTGGTTGCTATCCAACTTGTATGATATATTGTTATTGCTATGTACCTATCTGGTCTTTCCATGAATACTTGCAACTCTTGTTCATTTGTTGGGTTTATGGATTTCTGATGTACTTTGGGGCTACAATTGCTCAATGTTTTCATAGTGTTAACATGAACTACGATGAATTCTATCTTCCCAGTTTTTAGATCAAATTAACTTGCTTCAATAGCCAATAGGTAGATTGATAGATATGTTGGTGTTTTTCACTTTGCTTTAGGAGTTTTAGTCCCACATTTGAAAACCACTAGTGTGTATATCTCAATATATAGCTTTGCTTAGTATTGGTATATGCACATGGGATGGTGGCCCATGTGGATTGACTTTCCTAGAGGGATTAAGTGTAAACCCCATTATGACAATCTTTATTTTGTCACCACCTTTGGAAAGTTTCCCTTAGGAGCTAAGCCCCAAAGAGACTCGGGCTCAAGGATGCAAAGTAGCGCTTTGTTGGCGCACTTAGCACGTCAGCATCGTCGCATGGCGCTCGTGCGCTCCTTTTATGCGCGAGTTACATGCACGGTTGCTTGCTCGGACGCATGCTTCGTGGAGCCATGCGGTCAGGTGCGCATGCGGCCAGGGGCCATGCGGCCAGGAGCCTATGCTGCCAGGGGCTCATGCGACCTGGAGCTATGCGGCCAACAAGTTAGCTTGAGCGAGTCAAGTGTGGAGGGGGCATCGTCACATGGCGCTCGTGCGCTCCTTTTACGCACGAGTTACATGCACGGTTGCTTGCTCGGGAGCATGCTTCGTGGAGCCATGCAGTCAGGTGCGCATGCGGCCAGGAGCGCATGCGACGTGGAGCTATGCGGCCAGCAAGTTAGCTTGAGCGAGTCAAGTGTGGAGGGGACATGGACTGCTGTTGGCTGCTCGGTGCGGCGCTGCCTTCTCTGTGCAGTACAGCGCGCAGGCGGCACAGGCTGCTCATGGCTCTCTGTTCCACGCGACTGCAGTTTTCGGCGCCTGACGGCGTTGTTTGCTCTGTGCAGTACAGCGGAGCAGGCGGCTCATGCGGCCTGATTTTTTTTCAGGCCGCATGGAAGCTGAAATCCTCTTTATATAGAGGCTCTCCTCCTTCATTTAGTGTGTTGGAAAAATTGAGAAAGAGAGAAAAACCGAGAGCACCAGCAGGATCGGCGACAGTTTTTTTAGCATCCTTCTAAAGAAATCTTTCGAGTGATCCGAAGGTGACCATAAGCGTTCCAGAAGTTCTCGTGAACTTACTGGATCCTGGGGGCAGATTGTTGTATAGTGCGAATCTTGCCCTGAGCTCTAGTGGTTTTGATCACCCCAGCAGGAGTTCCCTTCTTTGTATTTCTGTTCTTGTTCCTGTTCTTCTCGGTGTAGCGTCTACGAACGTAAAGAGAATAACGGTTTTCTGATTCTTGTTGTATTTGTATTTTCTTTGGGTTGTCAGTTTGTAACATGTTCATTGTTTATCATTGTTTAGTGCTTTTGTGGGATTGTCACTGAAGAGGAACTCTTGTGTGAATCTCAGTGCATCAACTTCTCTTCTGGAGTTAGTAGAGACGAACTCTTGTGTGAGTCTCTACTTTGTGACTACATTTTCTTCTTTGATCTGACTTCGGGACTAACAATCTCAGGGCAAGATCCGAGTTAGAATGGACAACTGCTCAAACCTTCTCGATACTATCTTTCACAAGCTTGAGAAGTTTGATGGCGAACACTACAACATTTGGAAGAGGAAGATCTCATTGAATCTTCGTCTTATCAAAGTTGCTTATGTGTTGGTTGATTCTGAACCTACCATTCCCGAAGATGGAGGAGAGCTTGCAGTTGGTGTGGCGCAGGACGCGCACTCCAAGTGGAAGGAAGATAACGACCTCTGCAGGTTGTTGATTCTCAATGTTATGGACGACTCGATGGCAGAGTCCTACAGCAAGAAGAAGAAGGCAAGAGATGTCTAGGAATCTCTTGAGAAGCACTATAAAACTGACGAGAAAAGGTCTAAAATCCATCTCGTCGAGAAATTCTTCACTTTGCAATTTGAGGACGAGAAAGTAATGTTACCACAAGTTAAGGAACTTCTGAAGATGCAGCAAAAACTGGAGAAAGAGAGCATGAAGCAGGAAGACAAATTTATGGTGGGGGCTATCGTTACCAAACTTCCTCCAGGCTGGATCAGGTTCAAGACTGACATATACCGTAAAAAGATGAAGATCCAGCTCGAAGATCTTCTTCACTAGATTCAAATTGAAGATGAAGCCATGGGGCAACTAAAATTGGACTCCTTGTCCAAGCAGTTGGCTAAGGCCAACATGGTACATGCTAGTGACTCTAAAGGGAAGCAAAAATTTTCCTACAAGAATGACTTCAACCAGTTGAAGGTGAAGTCGGCTCAGTTCAAGCCAAAGCCGAAGACTGATGTGACATGCTACAAACTGTGGCAATAAGGGTCACTACAAGAGCGACTGCAGGTCGAAGCCTAAACCGAAAGAACAATGTGAGCTTAACCTAGTTGCTATGATTGAGCAGATTGAGTCACATGGCGTGGACACTGACTGGTGGGTGGACACTGGTGCATCTTGCCACGTGTGCTCTAAGAAGGAGTTGTTCGTCAAGTATGAGCCTACCTCTGAGAAAGTCCCGATGGCGGATAAGTCTCAAGTTGCAGTACTGGGATCGGGACGGTAGTGCTGAAGCTGACTTCTGGAAAGTCACTTACACTGGAGAATGTGAAGCACGTACCAATGATCACCAAAATTTTGGTTTTTGGGAGTCTGTTGTGCAAGGCGGGCCTGGGGATGGATATCAATGCCGGTCAGATGGTGATGTCCTACAAAGGAACATACTTCGGAAAAGCTTTCTGTACCGAAGGAATGTTTAAACTGCAGCTTATAACTCCTTCTGTTTGTATCAATGTAGTCTATACTTCTGGTTATTCTCTTGAGTTGTGACATAATAGACTAGGACATGTGCATTGTAAACGCATTAACAAGATGTCTAGTCTAGACCTTATCTCCAAATGTGGGGGTAAGGAGGGGGATAAATATGAAGTCTGTGCGCATACAAAGATCGTTAGGAAGCCGTCCAGAAGAGTGAACCGAAGCACAGATCTTCTGGAGTTGGTACACTCAGATATCTATGACTTCAAATAATTATCCACAAAAGTCGGAATGAAGTATTTCATCACTTTCATTGATGATTTCTCGAAGTACACGTTCGTATATCTTCTCAAGTCGAAAGACGAAGCGTTCGAGAAGTTCAAGAACTTCAAGGCTGAAGCAGAACGTCAAACCGGTCAACAACTCAAAAGACTCAGAAGCGATCGAGGCGGAGAATATCGTTCATTGAAATTTGCATCGTTCTGTAAAGAGCATGGAATTATCAACGAAACGACTGCTCCGTATTGTCCCCAATCTAATGGTGTAGCAGAAAGAAAGAACATGACGCTGACAGAGATGATGAACTCCATGTTGCTGACAGCAGGACTTCCAAAGTGCTTATGGGGAGAAGCAGCGCTTACGGCTATGTTTATTCTGAATAGAGTACCGCTCGCGACATCTGACATTACTTCTCATGAATTCTGGTTCAAGGTTAGACCCAACTTGAATGCCATTCGAGTGTGGGAGTGTCTGGCGTATGTGAAGCTTCCAGACCTCAAGATTCAGAAGCTGGGAACGAGAAATACGAAGACCATATTTCTGGGCTATGCTAATAAGAATGATGCTCGGAGGTTAATTGATATCGAATCTAATCATATCATAGAATCTCGCGATGCGGAATTCTTTGAAGACAAGTTTTATAGGCACAAGAATGTTGTTCTCGCGGATATTCCGGAGAATGTTGCTAGCACGGACGAGGCAAGTACCTCTCAGAGAGAAGTAGTCCAACAAGAAGTTGTCGTTGATGAGACAACATTTGAAGCAGAACGCGCTGAGCCGAGAGCAAAGCGAGTGAGGAGGCCGAAGGACTTCGGAGAAGACTTTGTTACCTATCATGTGGAAAGTTGATCCGCTTACCTATGATAAGTCAATGAAGACCAGATATGCTATTTTCTGGAAAGAGGTTATCCATGATGAGTTTGACTCGATAACTACTAATAATACTTGGAAGTTAGTCGATCTGCCTGAAGGAGATAAACACATCGGATACAAGTAGATCTTTAAGTAGAAGATGAAAGAAGACGGAACTGCTGACAAGTTCAAGGCCAGGCTAGTGGTCAAGGGGTTTTCTCAGATATAGGGGGTTGACTACTTCGATACCTATGCTCCCGTTGCACGGATGACTACTATCAGGATGATGATTGCTCTATGTGCTATCCACAGAATGGTGATTCATCAGATGGACGTCAAGACAATATTTCTGAATGGTGAACTGACTGAGGAAATTTACTTGCAGCAGGCAGAAGGGTTTGTCGTCAAATGTCTTGAAGACAGTATGCAAACTGGTGAAATCTCTGTATGGTCTGAAGCAAGCTCACAAATTGTGGCACGAGAAGTTTGACAAAGTTATCAGATCAAATGGCTACAAGGTCAGCAAAACTGATAAGTATGTGTACACGAAGTTCGCTGGCGATAGAGGTGTCATCGTTTGTCTCTATGTGGACGACATGCTAATCCTAGGCACGGATGAAGAATGTGTCACTAGAACAAAGATGTTCATATCGTCTAAATTCAGTATGAAGGAGATGGGAGATGCAGATGTCATCCTTGGGATTAAGATAATCCGGACGAAAGTTGGGCTTGCTCTATTACAAGCTCACTATGTGGAGAAAATGCTCACACGCTATGGATATCAGGATCTTCCAGGGATCGATACTCCATATAGATGTGATAAGAAACTGAAACCTAACCCAGGAAAAAACGTCAGACAGTTGGAGTATTCTAGCGTCATCAGGAGCTTGATGTATGCTACAAATGCCACTAGTAACCCAGATGTTGAACACTGGAAAGCTGTGAAGAGGGTGATGAGATACTTCAAGAAGACTCAGAAGTTTGCACTTTACTGTAGCGGAGATCCAACAGTGGTAGAAGGCTTCAGTGATGCTAGTTGGTGCCCAGAAGAAGAGAGCGAGATATCCACAGGTTTCTCAATGAGTTGTCATATCATGGAAGTCGAAGAAGCAGACTATGCTCTCACGTTCATCGATGGCTTCAGGAGCTCATATACGATCTTCTAATGGTTGGTGTGCAGATTTCGGCTGTACCGATATACTGCGACAACCAGGCAGCTGCAGCAGTAGAATCTAATAATCTCTTCAATGGAAAGAAAAGAACTTTGCGACTTCAGCACAGAGCACTGAACAACCTCATCAAGACCAGTGTCATTGCAGTGGTGGATGTTCATAGTCAGGAGAACCTGGCGGATCCGTTCACTAAAGGTCTCAGGCGCCAGCTAGTCGAAGACACAGCAGGTAAAATGGACTTGAAGGACCTCTGATATTGTGTCTTTGTAATCCTACCATTAAGTTTTATACTATTAGTTTAAAGAGAAATCTACTTGGCATCTAGCTTTTGGTTCAAGGGAGGACTACTGACTGAAAAAATATCAGGTACAGTGGGTAGTCCTTATGAAGAATGTGGGATACGTACCCAAAACCACTGTAGTCTACTATTTTGTTCTATAGAACAATTCTTGTGTAAGGTTGGCTTCGACGTCTTAATGAGTTCTTGGGCAGAGTGAATGTACGGCGTCCGGTGCAGGAAGCACGTGTAGTTCAGCACTATAAGGGACTTGTATTCCATGCTACAGTGGTGTGACACCACGATGAGGTAAAAGATGTAAAGCCTCGGCGGCGAGCCATGTCACAGCGACAGTAGCACCGCAAATATACAGGTAGCCTAATGCTGAAAAGATAGAGAGTTGTAGCACAGCACTACTAAGAGGCCGGTGACCTCATGCTACAGTGGGTGACACCACATGAGGTAGTTAACCTCAGCTGCGAACCATGTCACAGCGGCGTAGCACCGCACGGAAGCACAAAGCTTCATGCTGGGATGTAGTACAACACTACTATGAGGCTAGTGACCTCATGCTACTGTGGGTGACACCACATGAGGTAGTTAACCTCGGCTACGAGCCATGTCACAACGGCGTAGCACCGCACGGAAGCACAATGCTTCTGCTGGAAAATATTAAACTCTTAAAAAAGGAACCCACCTAAGTGTATGGACATAGATAAAGGCCGTCTCTTGAGGGTAAACTTGTAGACACCCAAGATACATATACCGAAACCAGGTCAGTACAGAGCCTTTAATGTGCGACCAGAGGCACAGCTGATGTCATTGTGCGAGTGGGAAGAACAACAGCTATGGTTCAGAATTCAAGATATAGTCCATTCTTGTATCGTACTGTTGTTTGACCCACGCGGGAAGATTCAAGTCATGGACGACAACTATCCTAATGCATGATGGGTAGTCACTGTGAGGAACGCTCGACCATATATTGTGATATATGTGGGAATTGTTGGTGTTTTTCACTTTGCTTTGGGAGTTTTAGTCCCACATTGGAAAACCACCAATGCGTATATCTCAATATATAGCTTTGTCTAGTATTGGTATATGCACATAGGTGGTGGCCCATGTGGGTTGACTTTCCTAGAAGGATTAACTGTGAACCCTATTATGACAATCTTTATTTTGTCATCACCTTTGGAAAGTTTTCTTAGGAGCTAAGCCGCAAAGGGACTTAGCGACTCGGACTCGAACTCGGACTCGGACTCAAGGGCGCAAAGTGGCGCTTTGTTGGCGCACTTTGCACTTAGCACGTCGGCATCGTCGCATGGCGCTCGTGCACTCCTTTTATGCGCGAGTTACATGCACGGTTGCTTGCTCGGACGCATGCTTCGTGGAGCCATGCGACCTGGAGCGCATGCGGCCAGGGACCATGCGGTTAGGTGCCCATGAGGACAGGTGCGCATGCTGCCAGGGGTCATGCGGGCAGGTGTCAATGCGGCCAGGGGCCATGCGGCCAGGGGCCATGCGGCCAGGGGCCATGCGGCCAGGGGAGCATGCGACCTGGAGCTATGCGACCAACAAGTTAGCTTGAGCGAGTCAAGTGTGGAGGGGACAGGAACTGTTGTTGGCGGCTCGGTGCGGCGCTGTCTGCTCTATACAGTACAGCGCGTAGGCGGCTCATAGCTCTCTGTGCCATGCGGCTGCAGCGGCTACAGCTTTCGGCGCCTGACGGCGCTGTCTGCTCTATGCAGTACAGCGGCGCGGACGGCTCATGCGGCATGATTTTTTTCTCAGGCCGCATGGAAGCTGAAATCTTCTTTATATAGAGGCTCTCCTCTTTCATTTAGTGTGTTGAAAAAATTGAGAAAGAGAGAAAAACCGAGAGCACCAGCAGGACCTGCGGCGGTTTTTTTTAGCATCCTTCCAAAGGAATCTTCTGAGTGATCCGAAGGTGACCAAGAGCGTTCCAGAAGTTCTCGTGAACTTGCTGGATTCAGGGGGCAGATCGTTGTATAGCGCGAATCTTGCGTTGAGCTCTGGTGGTTTTAATCACCCCAGCAAGAGTTCTCTTCTTTGTATTTCTGTTCTTGTTCTCGTTCTTCTCGGTGTATCGTCTGCAAACGTAAAGAGAAGAACGATTTTCTGATTCTTGTTGTATTTGCATTTCCTTTGGGTTATCAGTTTGTAACATGTTCCTTGTTTAGTGCTTTTGTGGGGTTGTGTGTCACTGAAAGGAACTCTTGTGTGAATCTCAGTGCACCAACTTCTCTTCTGGAGTTTGTAGAGACGAACTCTTGTGTGAGTCTCTACTTTGTGGCTACCTCTTCCTCTTTGATCTGACTTTGGGACTAACAAGATACACCTACACAATTTGAGCACAAACCATATGCTGACACTGACACTTATCTGCACATCATAATTTATACAATGAAAAATCATACATTCAGGACACTCGCGCTGTGTTGTAATCCATTGAAAGGTAAAAGTGGATGGCAATTGATAACAAGTTAATTTGATCTTATGTTATGGGACAGAGAAAACATAATTTTTACCATGATCACCACTAGAAAACTGATGCACTACAATGTTTATCTAAAAAAATTCAATGCATCTGTCTGGAAAAAGAAACTGGTGCATCTTAGGTACTTTATTGCTACTGATCCAGTCCACATCCTTCATTATGCAACTATGTTGCACGGACATGGTACAACACAACACTTATAAGGACCCGGACACGGCATCTATTTTGGTGCGTCCTACTGTATTTTGGCGTTTCGGGGTTGTGTCCAATATGTGTCTGGTACATATCTGACTCACATAACAAGGCTGACAATTTCCGAGTGTCGAGTGTCCGTGCTTCCTAGTTATGTAAACAGTTTTTTGCAGAGATAAACACTCAGTCACTGAGTTACTAGGCAAAATCCCTCTCTGCTACCGACTGTTTTCCTTTTCCTCCTTTTCTTCTTCCCAATTTTAGGCTTTTTTTGCACTTTCAGGCAAAAAATCAACTTTGCCAACCAGCCAAAACTGTTCCTTGATGCCAAACTTGTAAACTTGTTACTGGCAGTTTGGCTTGCGGATTTGGAGCATGGAAGTGGCCAAAATTTAGATTTGGACCACTTCACGTGTTTGGTTGGAAAATTTGCAGACAAAATTTATTTTGATAACATGAACAGTAAATCTTGTCTGCCACGAAATCGGAATTTTGACATCATAATTTTTTTTTTTTCAGAAGTGAAACGCACAAGTGAAAAATTCTCATTCCCACTTCGCACGTTTGGTTGAAGGATGAGTTCCTCTCTACTTTAACAAAAAGGAAGATTTGTTATTCATGTCACTTCAACAAAAGTTAACACTTTCTCACTCACTTCAAGAACCAACTAAACACCAAACTTTAGAATTTTCCACTTTTTCGGAACACCAAATGAATGATTTTTTATTTCGCTCCACTTTACCTCAATGTGTACACAAAATATCGATTTCCGAATTTCTCAATTCGTTGTGCTTCGTCAAACCAAACAACCCCTAAATGCCACTACAGATTTAGTTCATGTCAGGAAGAGCACTACATCTTTCAATTCTATATATGCTTTGTGGATGGTGGAACCAAAAGCAATCAATAGGCCACAGTTAACCGCACCAACAATCCAAACAGAACCATATAGAAAAGGCCAATGGGCCCTTCAAGTAAGACTTGCAGAGTAGAGAAACTTACTTGAATGTCCTTGCTGGAAACCTGAGCACAGTGCCACTCAAGTTGTTATATGACAAGTCCCTGAAACAAATAAAAAATAAAAAATTGCAAGAACAGTATACCTTTATTTTCCCAAATTCACATACTCTAAAAATAAAACAACTGTAGAGTAGAGTAGAGATCATGGCATGGGAACTCACAGAAAAGCCAGGTCGGTTATGTTTGCCAGAGACAGTGGAAATGCTCCAGAGAGGCTGTTATTGTTGAGTCTCCTATCACAGCATCAGTAAAGAAGTAATTGTTACCAAGTACTAACACTTCTTTCTTTTCTTTCTTTTCTATTGGTATTACTAGCATTACTGTACTCACAAGTACTGGAGGCTCTTCAAGTGGCCAACAGAATTGGGAATCCCACCAGAGAAGTGATTGTTGGAGAGATCAAGTGTCTTGAGCCTTGAGAGCTTCCCAATCTCTGCTGGAATTGGTCCTGCTATGCTGTTGCTCTGCAGCAGACTACCAATTGCAACCGTTCATCAACTCAGTCACTTGTGAAATTAAGAAGAACAAAGTTTTTTTTTTTTTCTCAAAAGAATGAACAAAGTTTTTGGAGAATACACAATCTCAAGGTTCGTCAAGTTGCCAATGCTTGGTGACAGAGTGCCAGACAGGTTCTGGCTTGGACTTCCTCTGGTGATCATTAGGAAAAGGAACCACAAGTGTTAGAATATTAAATATATAAACTCTCTAGTTTTAGTTTGGCATACATTTTGATTGGCATTTTGTAACAAAATAGAGACTCTCTTCCAAAAAAAAGGGAACTCAACTTAAGGAGACAGTGTTAGAATATTTAAAACACAAGCACTGGATTTGCATGCAGTGGTACGGAATTTAACACAGTTCAAATTCTTTGGAGTGGATCTTATAAAAAAAAGAAGGATGAATCCAACTTACAGCCCAATGACCAGGTTCTCTGAAGAGCAGGTGACCATGGTCCAGCTGCAGGGATCAACCGCGTCCCTGTCCCACTTGTCAAGCACACCATGGGGGTCCTTGAGGGAGTCCTTGATGCTCATCAAAGCTTGCACTGAGCCATATTCGTAACAAGTCAGGAACAAGCAAGCAGAGGAGTGGTCAAGCTACTACTGCTTAGTACTACTAGTCTACTACTACTAACCTTCATAGTTGACTCCTTTGGGGGAGAGGAAAGCAGCCATGGAAGAGCAACACCACGAGGAGGAGGAGGAGGAGGAGGAGAAGAAGAAGAAGAGAATTAGGACGCCTTTCAAAACTCCCATGGAAGCAAATGAGAAAGACGAGCGTGTGTGTGTGTTCAGTTTTGATGGACTCAGTCAGGTGGTTCAGTTGAGTTCATTGATGGGTTCTCTCTCTCTTCCGTGTTGTCAGAAGACATGGAATGGACCCCATGATTATAGTGTTTTCTGCTGCATCTCTAAAAGAAAAAGGGGCGGAGGGTACGAATATATGTATAGCTTAGCTTGGCTTAGCTTTGTTTTCAATAAAAACTTGGGGATGGGAGAGAATTTTGTGGTGGGGGACAGTGAAAACACTTGCTTGGAAAGTGTGAGCGAGAAGAATGCTGTCCCATATTTATTTAAAATGAAGATAATTTAGAGGTCGAATCGGTTGTCTCAAATATTATGTTCTTATTTATGTTTTTTTTCAGGTACAAGTACGAGTCTTCTTTCACATGCAGTAAGATTCACACTTGTATGTAAGAGTGAACAGAAAAAGAAACGATATTTTGGACAACAGATCTCAACCCCTTGTATAATTTTTACTTAAAGATAGCAAAAATATAATTATTTAAGAACAATATATTTTTATTATGTTTTTATTAAAAGTTACCCACAATGTAATTATTTAGTTTTTTGTTGTTGAAACGTTATAGTTTGTATAATTCAAATCGACTCATCTAAATCAATTGGATAGAAAATAATTAGAGGCACTACATTTTTTGATAAGTAGTATCATAATTTTGATAATCTTGGATATGTACAGGACTGTCAAATTTTTTACAGTTTCTGTCACGTCTATCGATTCCGTATAATCATTAAGTCATCACCGGGTACGATATCATACAAGTCTAAATTGTATTGGTACAAGACAAGAATATGCTGAATAATATTCTTTTGAAACTAAGGTTGTAGCAACACAGCAACAGAAAAATTGAAGACAAACACTATAGAAAGAAATAACTCTTTTATTGAATTCTTGCAGCGGAATACAAATCTCTCATTACAAATCGAAATGTCTTTTCGATTTACATTGCTTGGAATAAAAACGACTGATATGAATGTCATAAAATAATATATATGTTCCATTCAATATGTTCTTTTATTACAAATGAACTCAAAATGCTTCAAGAATAACTTCTAATACTTCGAAATAGGAAGAAGCTTAAAAAATGCAGTGAAAGCCTTTTATCTCCCTTGCACTCTCGCGTTGTCTCCAACACTTGTGGAGAAGGGGGTCAGTACACTTGTGAATGCACTGGTGAATGGAACAAACACACTCACATAAACCAACACTATAACCATGTGAAGCAAATATTTATTAAAATAATATTTCTATTATGGACTAGTGTAAATTAACATAGCAATACCAAAAATATAACAAAACTAGCATAACATAACCATATAACTTTGAAAGTGATTTCTTACCCACGTCGATTTATCTTCCCTACATAAAATACAGGATAATACTTACCGTCCATGCACAAGACATTCATTAGTATGCAGCATGTCTATATGGCGGTTATTGGTAATTATTGCACCATGAAGGACTTTTATATGGTATTGTGATATGCCTTTTCAAAGCAGGTGGTGTAATACCTCAAATCTCGATCCGACCGGGATGCACACTATATAATGGGCTTGTGGCTAGTCTTCTAAGTCGTAACTTAGTGTCTAGTAGTCTTTTGACATCCTCTTGCCACGGACGAAATGCGATGGTCCTTTCCAACTCATGGATAAGCTTCTATTGAAACGAGTCCAATAGTTTTCGTGTTTTGTTGTTTAGTTTTCTTGATTTCGCTTTGGGATTTGCTTTGGTTTTTGTCACTCTATGTTCCCAATATACGTATTTGGAACGTATTCCTACTTGTTGGCATTTTTGTTTGTTTGGTTGTAGGCCTAACCAATTTTTGAGAAGTTGGGTTCATGGGTTTAATATGAGGATAGGACTTGGTCATGATTTAAACCATGGTTCAACCCAACCATATCCATATATATATTCTAAAACATTTCTCTCTCTTCATTCTTCCATTTTTTCTCTCTTAGGTTTTCTCTTTCTCTCTATAAGCAAGTACACCTTGCATGAGAAATGGAGAAACCCTCCATATTATTGTTTATTTTGTTTGTTGTATGATTCTCATTATGTTTAGTACTTGAAATTTTTCGTTTTTATGGATGAATTAGCCTATATCTACATTTTTAGTTAGAACTTTTATGGATTTTGTGAGTTTTTCTTGGATTTGATCTCTAAAAACTTATTGTTTTTGAAAACTATTTGTTTTATCTTGAGGATCATTTGATTCTAAGTAATTTAGAACTTTACTTTGTTAGATTTGGGGTTCGTACGAGATTTCTATGGAAGAAACAATATTTGGGTTTCGGAGTTTCCGCCATGGCCGAAACCTACTGTTGGAGCAGACGAAGTTTTCCATGAAGCCAACGAACTATGCGGCATGGAGTAGTATGCGGCCTGGAGGAGCATGCGACCTGGAGTCTCATGCGGCCTGGAGTAGCATGCGGCCTAGAGGGGCATGCGGCCTGGAGTAGTATGCGACTGACAGTCCATGCGGCGTCTGTCTCATGCGCCAAGTTGGTGCATGCGGCTTAGCTATTTTATTTGGATATTTTCTTATTCTATGTGGTTGACCTTGACAATTGTTTATGATTGATCCTAAGGAAGAATGGATTTAGTGATCCGACCTTGTGCTGGACATGACCATATGCTAGGAATTGACTATGTCATAAATGACTAACCACCTAGGTGCATAACATGAGCTATGTGCTCCAATATGATCAAGACTTATGTGACCTATTGATTAGTTAATAATTTGACTCGAATACTTGTATCCATGTTGATACAATTTTCTACGTAGTATGTGTTACATGAACAATGTGCACTGAGGTGCGACATAACTTGCTACGTTCTATATGATTACATATTTTTGGTTATGCATCGAGAATGTCCCCTAAACTACACGACATGTGATATCATTATATTATTTCTCCAGCACGGACATGGTATGTGGGTGAACTACCAAAGCGTGGCTAGGACTTGTTGTTTCTTGCATCATGCTCTGGTGAATCCAGTTTGAGCTATTAATTAACAAAGTGAATTCGTATCTAGCGTGGACCGTACTACGGTACGGCATATAGGAGGATTGATCATGTGATCACGCAATATGATTCCCAACATAACCATAGGGTTAATCAAGGCAACTAAAACTGGTAGAACATTGGGAGGGATAAAATCTCGAAATCGTACACATTAGCCACCTCAGACTATCGTCATGACGTGCAAGGATGATCCCCATGGATATTGGTCACTTCCGCACTAGTGGACGACAATATCCGAATACTTATATTGTACAATACGTTCTATGTAATCTAAGTACGGTGGCCTTACGAGGGACATGTGCATAATATACAATATGCTATGTGTATACTATGGCTCGATTAGCCCCGCCAAACAGCTCACGATCTGAGGATTTTTTTATGCATCTGTTCTGAGATAACTTAGACTCCACAATAGTAAGTCGTACAAGTGATTGGCCGTTATAACTGGATTTGATTTTATTTTGTTAGTAGTCTAGGGACATGGACTATCATAGTACGATGGTTCAACCCTTGTCCTTGTTTTGTCGTAGGGTTGGGTTGTTATGCTAGGATAGACATGGACCGAAGCCATGACGCAAAACCTATAGTATACCTATCTATTGTTTGGGTTTTGTTTCTCCATTTTATGCTTCCTTTGTGGTACTTACTATTTGGGGTCTAACCATACTGGTTTTGTATGGCCAGGTTTCGAGCCAGTTCCAGAAGATCCAGCTTATTTTCTCCTTCCTGATAGCTCATACCAGACAGATGGCCATTGAAGGGCACAAGTGGGTTTCTTCTTTCCTGCTCGTTATTGCACATTTTAATCTTTTGGGTATTTAGCTACCGACACATGTTAGCCGACAAGTTTGGAAATTTAGTTCATGTTACATGATTATAATTAATCAGACTGCAGCTGATCATGACCGTGTACTTTTGCTATTCTGCCAGCTTTTTTTCTATTTTGCATAACTAGTTTCTAGAATATTTTGATAGGACATTTGGGACGCCTTACTTCATTGTCATATATATTCTATGTTTACTACTTTTTACTTGACTGGTTGAGAAAATAGATGTTCTTTGTAACCCTAGGTGACTTGATTATAGTATGCATCCTTGTCTAGTTACAGCTGTGATCGATGTACGACGTATAGTACCTTGTACGGGATAGCTGGCCATGTTCGTTTCCGTATTCTGGTACTGGGACATGACAAAGTTTTAGTGGTGGCCCATGCTGGTCTTTTTTTTCAGACTTGTGGGGTGTTATGGTCATAAGAGTCTCAATCAAACATGTGCCTTTGAAATCCTGAATGCGTTCTTCTCGAAGCCCTGCTTGACTATCGAATCAATTATTTCTTTGATCCTTTCTATCATGTTCTTGATATTTCTTGTCCTTTTTTTAGGACTTCTTCCATTGCTGGAGCAGCAGGCATGGTCAGACAGGGTTCCCCTGGGCAACAATGGGAGGTAGTACCTGCCTAGAGTCAGATTCAGATAGAGACACTAGTTGAGCAAGTTGGCACGGTGGAACCAAAAGTTGGACACGTTGAGCAACCAACCCCTGAGATCCCCATACCCTCAGTAGTACCAGTAGTACCAGCGGTACTTGACACTTAGGCATTATTAGAGATCCTCTGGGGAATGATGGCTACCTAGAAGCATCAGATAGCAGTACAATAACATCAGCAGTTTCAACAACAAGAGCAGAATTTCTTGTTGAGTCATGGCTTACAAACGACTCTAGAGAGAGAGAGAGAGGCGGAAGGACTGATTCGGGGACGTCGGTCATATTTTATTGACTTAATCTGAGATACTTCGATGGCACGGAGACTCCATCACGACAGATAGCAGCTAGGAGGCACGAGATGACCATGCAGAGATTGTCAACTAGGACAGGAGTCCAGAAGAGGTCTCATGCTCAGATTGGAGGAGGGGAAGCACCCTAAATATCAATACCATCACTGGCATTCATATCTATAAATAAATGCAGCGAATGATGACGAATTCAATAACAACAGTTCCAGCTCGGCAAGAGCCGAGGCAGCAAGAACAGCAACAACAACTTCAGGGGATGCAGATGGGTTGCACCTACCGTGGCAAGGGAGGCCATATTAGAGATGTGTGTAGAGATACGAATGAGCTTTTCTTAAGGTGTGGTTATCCAGGCCACAAGCTTGTTAATTTCCTGGTGATACAGAGGCAAAGAGGGTAGCTCAGTAGTTTTTGGCACTACCAGCACCAGGGGCTGTGCAGTATGTCACGCCCCGATCCCGCAGGGGAGCATTCGTCCTCGCTTAGATCCTTACGGGACCTATCGTTCTCGCTTGGGCGTGATGCCGTGCAAGCCTAAGTTGCGCTTGCACAAGGCCAAAGCTTGAACAAGGGCAAGTAAGCCATTCAAGATGGGAGCAGCGACACAATATTGCAGAAAATAAATAACACAATGGCATAAAAAAATAAGATCTTTATTGATAATCAAGACGTAATACAAGCGGTGTTTGGCCAAGATTATAATTCGCTCAAGCTCTCTTTCTCTTGATTTTAATGACATCGTTCCATATATTATATCCCTTTATACAAAAGTACCATAAAGCAATCTAGATATGACTCAAGACATCGACTCTAGATTTTTGGGTCCTGGGAATAAGACTCGGCTATCGCTTCCTTGGACGATCCAGCACCTAAGAATAAGCAAATTATTGGTGGGTCAGCACTTTGAGAAAAGTACTGGTGAGTATAAAATCAACGAACAGAAGCAACACTCCTTGAAACCAACACTAAGTAAGCATGTGGCAAAACATTACTTTACTAGTGATCATGCTACTTTTACCTAGGTTCATTTCATGCAGCACATAATTAGAGTCAGTTTACATCTTTTCAAAAATATGTCTTTGAAACCAGTTTGCATATTCAATATATTCAAGCATGCTACAGGAACATCGTTCTATCGTGCAGTGAGCAACATGTATCGTGAGCCATATTCGATCTCTTAGGAACAAAAGTTATCTCTAGTGGACTGATCATCTCGAATCAAGACAAGTGTATCAAGTGGACTATTCAATTCAATTCAATGGGGGCAGCAGTATATTCAAGTAAAATAGATGCATCTTATTTAGCATTTATGACAAGGAACATAAGAAAATACAAGTGATCACTTACTCAGTGATCCTTACCCATGGCCGAACGATTATCCCTGCAATAGACATACAAGTTAGCAACAATTTTTATATATAAACCAGGTTCTATTTTTGCCCGTCTCTGTATCAAACAGTTAGGTATGCAAGAAGGCTAGCCTAGCATGCGTCCTAACTATATGATGACCCATGGAAATCATAATTAGCAGTTGGGACATACAAGCCTATCTCACTAATGATAGATCGGCTAATAACTGCTGAGACATATGGTTGCTATGCACTAAAATACACTAAAAATAGCAGCTGGTACTCATGGTTCAGTACTACACTAAAAGCCACACCCTCCCGTAAATAAGGACTTCTAGCCTCAGGGTGTTCCAGATCTCCCAGGCCGAACGATCCCTAGTGCCCCAGGAATCGCTCGAGAGATAAACCTTGTGCACAAGTTGTCAGACCGATGCATGAATGCTCTTCTATTAGATAAAGACTATGATGCACATGATCATGAACAAACAAGCATATCAATCAAGGAATAGAACCAGAGCTCTCAATTCTCTTGCCTAATAGCCATACCATCCCGTAAATAAGGACTTCTAGCCTCATGGTGGACTTTAGTCTCGATGCACCAGTTCAAGCTATTCATACAGTTCTATCTCTTTATAGTACGATCAATAAAATATGTTATAGCAATCTAGTTCTTTTAACAAGTAATAGGCAAGAACAGTTCTATAAATCTAGCATACAATCCTATCTCTTTTAGTACGATAGGGAACATGCAAACAATCTATTATTTAAGCAAGCATAGTAGTCATTCTTCTATCTCTTTTAGACAAGCATGTAGTTCTACTCTAGTTTAGCATACGATACAAGGACAAGTTCAAGCAATCTTTTACTCTTTCTTATTAGCATAGCAATGGTTCGTTCAATAACGGTGCCCGTATAACTTATCATGTAACAATTCTATATTTTTTTAGTATGGCAAGGGTTTATTTCAATTACAAGCAATATAAGTTCTCTTATTAAGCATGCGAAGTCAGGTTCTATTATTTTTCTTATGAAACTATCTTCTTAGAACAAGCAGTAGAAAACTCATATTTATTATTAAGGCGTACAAGAATCAGAGAATGAAGTTCTACCCACTCACATAGATCAATCATCTTATGTTTCGATCGAAGAATACTTCGAAAAGGCTTTTGCTCGAGCCAGTAAAGCGATATCCTTTGTATATAGTGCCTACACGAAGCGGGGCACTACATACTTACCCACCAAGAAAAGTTTCATCCTCGAAATTCAAAGAAAAACTTTCGATATCCAGAGCAGCGATAGTCCTCATCTCTCACCATCCTCAATCGAAAACTCTAGCAATCAAGAACTCAATAAAACTTTAGCCATCAGAAATCATAAATAACATCTTAAGCAATAAAATAATCCAGAAAACTTTTGCCCACACCTTTGAGAATATTTATGGATTCATTGTATGGAACGCTCATTGCGGCAACGATATCAAGTGGCAAAGAACATCTTGAGTTAAAGATAAACAGCAGAATGGCCATAGGGTCGAGTTGCTTTGATACCATTATGTCACGCTCCAATTCCGCAGGGGGGTCATTGTCATCGCTTAGGTCCTTGTGGGACCGATCGTCCTCGCTTGGGTGTGATGCCATGTAAGCCTAAACTGCGCTTTCATAAAGCCAAAGCTTGAACAACGGCAAGTAAGCTATTCAAGACGGGAGCAGCGACACAATATTGCAAAAAAGTAAAGAACACAATGGCATAAGAAAATAAGCTCTTTATTGATAATCAAGATGTGATACAAGCGGTGCTTGGCCGATATTACAATTCGCTCAAGCTCTCTTTCTCTCAATTTTAATGAAATCGTTCCATATATTATATCCCTTTATACAAAAGTAGCACAAAGAAATCTCGATACAGCTCAAGGTATCGACTGTAGATTTTTGGGTCCTGGGGATGAAGCTTGGCTATCGCTTCCTCGGACGATCCAGCACCTGAGAACAAGCAAATTGTTGGTGGTTCAGCACTTAGGAGAAAGTACTGGTGAGTATAAAATCAACGAACAGAAGCAATACTCCCTGAAACCAACACTAAGTAAGCATGTGGCAAAATATTACTTTACTAGTGATCTTGCTACTTTTTACCTAGGTTTATTTCATGCAGCACAGGATTAGAGTCAGTTTTACATCTTTTCAAAAATATGTCTTCGAAACCAGTTTGCATATTCAATACATTAAACCATGCTATATGGACAGTGTTCTATCGTTCAGTACACAACATATATCGTGAGCCATATTCGATCTCTTAGGAACAAATGTTATCTCTAGTGGACTGGTCATCTCGAATCAAGACAAGTGCATCAAGTGGACTATTCAATTCAATTTAATGGGGGCAGCAGTATATTCAAGTAAAACAGATACATCTTATTTAGCATTTATGACATTGAACATAAGAAAATACAAGTGATCACTTATTCAGTGATCCTTATCCATGGCCGAACGGTTATCCCTGCAACAGACATACAAGTTATCAATAATTTGTATATATAAACCAGGTTCTATTTCTTGTCCGTCTCTGTATCAAACAGTTAGGTATGCAAGAAAGCTAGCCTAGCATGCGCTCTAACTATATGATGGCCCATGAAAACCATGATTAGTAGTTGGGACGTACAAGCCCATCACACTAATGATAGATCGGCTAATAGTCTTTGAGAAGCATGGTTGCTATGCACTAAAATACGCTCAAAATAACAGTTGGGACTCATGGCTCAGCACTACACTAAAAGCAACACCCTTCCGTAAATAAGGACTTCTAGCCTCAGGGTGTTCCAGATATCTCCCAGGTCGAACGATTCCTAGTGCCCCAGAAATCGCTCGAGAGATAAGCCTTGTGCACTAGTTATCAGACTGATGCATGAATGCGCTTCTATCAGATAAAGACAATATGATGCACATGATCATGAACAAGCAATCATATAAATCAAGCAATAGAGCCAGAGCTCTCAATTCTCTTGTCTAATAGCGACACCCTCCCGTAAATAAAGACTTCTAGCCTCAGGGTGGACTATTAGTCTTGATGCACCAGTTCAAGCTATTCATACAGTTATATCTCTTTACAGTACGATCAATAAAATATGTTCAAGCAATCTAGTTCTTTTAACAAGTAATAGGTAAGAACAGTTCTATAAATCTATCATGCAATCCTATCTCTTTTAGTACGATAGGGAACATGCAAGCAATCTATTATTTAAGCAAGCATAGTAGTCATTCTTCTATCTCTTTTAGACAAGTATGTAGTTCTACTCTAGTTTAGCTTGCGATATAAGGACAAGTTCAAGCAATCTTTTACTCTTTCTTATTAGCATAGCAATGGTTCGTTTGATAACGGTGCCCGTGTAACTTAGCATGTAACAATTCTATATTTTTTTAGCATGGCAAGGGTTTATTTCAATGATAAGCAATAAAAGTTCTCTTATTAAGCATGCGGAGTCAGCTTCTATCATTCTTCTTATGAAACTATCTTCTTAGAACAAATAGTAGAAAACTCAGATTCATTATTAAGGCGTGCAAGAATCAGAGAATAAAGTTCTTCCTACGCACATAGATCAATCATCTTGTGTTTCGATCGGAGAACACTTTGAGAAGGCTTTCGCTTGTGCCAGCAAAGCGATATCCTCTGTACATAGTGCCTACGTGGTGCGGGGCACTACACAGTATAGAGAGCCAACAGTAGTAGCACGACCAATGGCTCAGCGTCCATTATTAACTCAAGCCTAGATATTTCGGCAGATGGACCAGCAACAGGGCCAACAAAGGCCACAACAGCGTTACCAAGGAAGGCCACAACAAGGAGCGCAACAAGGCCATTGGCAAGCATTCACTTTATCACTGGAGGAGGCTTTGGCATCAGGTGATGTAGTGGCAGGTAATATTTATGTAGCATCTTTTCCTGGCATAGAATTATTTGATTAAGGAGCTTTACATCATTTGTATTTGTATAATTTATGATACGTATTGGATTGGAGTTCGAAACATTGCCAAAGAGGTTGAATATATTCACTGGTAATAGGCTCATAGAAGTTAGTAGAGTGTGTGTAGCATGTCCAATCATAGTATGCAGGCGTTTATTATCTGCCAAGTTGATCGAGTTCCCTATGGGTAACTTTGATATTGTTCTAGGCATGGACTGGCTGAGAGACAGTCATGCTATGATAGATTGCCATAGGGATATAGTATTATTTAGTATCCCAGGAATGAAAGAATTTGTCCTTGAAAGAGTTATGAAAGACCTGTGTGAAGATAAAGTTACAGCAGTAGCAGTAGTAGAAGAAGAGCAGATACCTGAGGGAGTCCAAGAGTTTCTAGATGTATTTTCCGATGAACTTCCAAGTTTACCCCCAGTGAGAGATGTGGAGTTTTATATAGATTTGATTTCTGGAGTATGACCAATATCTTGTAAGGTCCACCAGACGGCACCATCAGAATTAGACATGTTGTACCAACACGTAGAAGAGCTGAAGGCAAGAAAGTTCTTTTTAGCCAGTGTATCACCTTGGGGAGCGCCAGTAGTTCTAGTAAAAAAGAAGGATGGTTCATTACTGTTATGTATCGACTACAGGAAGTTGAATACAGTAACAGTGAAGAACAAGTATGCATTACCAAGAATCGATGGTTTGTTTGATCAGTTGTGCAACGCTAAAGTTTTCTCTAAGATCGACCTCCGATCGGGGTATCATCAAGTAAGAGTTCGGGAGTAAGACATACCCAAGACAACATTTAGGTCTCGATATGGGCATTACAAATTTTTAGTTATGATATTCGGACTAACTAATAATCCAGTAATATTTATGGATCTGATGAATCAGGTTTTCATGCCATACTTGGATCAGTTCATAGTTGTGTTTATATATGACATTCTCAAATATTCCAGTAGCAAAGAGGAGCATGAAGAGCATCTTCGGAAGGTCTTGCAGATTCTGAGAGAGCACCACTTATACGCCAAGTTTATCAAGTACTAGTTTTGGTTAGATCATATATCATTCTTGGGTCACACTATCTCGGGAGCAGGAGTGGCAGTAGTTCCATGGAAGGTTGAGGCCGTAGAAAGTTGGCCAGTTACAAAGACATTAGAAGAAGTGCATAGTTTTCTTTGCTTGGTAGGATACTACAGAAGATTTGTGTTAGATTTTGTAAGGATCTCGGTACCATTGACTAGGTTGATACGCAAGGAGGTTAAATTTGATTGGTCAACGAAATTCCAGGTACCATTCGAGGAGTTGAAGAAGAGATTAATTTTATCAAAAATCCCCACGCTTCCAGTAGGTTCCGGAGGGTTTACGGCATATTATGATGCATCTGACAAGGGATTTGGGTGTGTATTGATGCAACACAGAAGGGTGATAGCTTATGCATCTTGGCAACTTCGAGATCATTAGAAGAACTATCCAACACACGACTTAAAGTTGGCGGCAGTAGTGTTTGCACTTAAGATATGAAGGCACTACTTATATGGCGATCGGGTGAAAATATTCATGGACCACAAAAGTCTGAAGTAAGTATTCACTCAGAATGACTTGAATATGCAGCAAAGTAGGTAGCTAGAATTGATAAAGGACTATGATTTGGAACTTCAGTACCATCCGGACAAGACAAATATAGTAGCAGACGTCTTTAGCAGGAGAGGTAGCACATTCATGTTGACATCACAGCGACATATCCTAGAAGATCTTCAAGAAATGGATATAGAGATAGTACTGCCATATGACGTAGAAGTGTTGGCCAGTTTACAGATTTAATCTACTTTGGTTGAGAGGATTAAGGCATTTCAGGCAGAGGATCCAAAGTTCCCGAAGCTTTGGGCAGAGTGTGAATTTGGTCTATGGAAGGAGTTGATGATTCATGCGGATGGAATGCTAAGATTAGGAAATCATCTTTGTATACCTAATGGAGATATCCGACAGAAAGTTATGACCAAAGCGCATAGTTCATAGTACTCAACTTACCCATGAGGCACCAAGATGTATCAAGATATCAAGCAACACTTTTGGTAGAATGGAATGAAGCAGGAGATAGCACGGTTTGTCTCTCGATGTATGATACGTCAACAAGGAAGGCCGAGCAGCAGAGACCGGCAGGATTATTACAACCGCTTCCTATTTTGGAGTGAAAGTGGGACCATATCATAATGGATTTTGTAACTGGTTTACCTAGAGCCCCGACTAATCGAGATACAGTTTGGGTGATAGTGGACCATCTCACGAAAGTGGCTCACTTTATTCCTTTTCAGGGTAGGACAGTCTACAGAACAGTTGGCAGATATGTATATGCGATAAATAGTGAAGCAGTACGGGGTCCCAGTAAGCATAGTTTTAGATCGAGACACCCGATTCACTTCTCAATTTTGGAAGAGCCTGCATCAGAGTTTGGGCACCAAGTTGAGATTCAGTACCGCTTACCATCCTCAAACAAACGGACAATCGAAAAGAACCATCCAGACGTTGGAAGATATGCTACAAGCTTATACCTTGGACTTTGGTGGGTTTTGGGAAGATTACCTTCATCTAGTCAAATTCTCATACAATAACAGTTATCAAGCAAGCATTCAGATGACTCCCTTTGAGGCACTATATGAAATAAAGTGCAGGTCATCGTTGGCATGGGATGACATCGGTGAAAGAAAACTATTGGGCCTGAAAATGATCACATAAGCAGTAAAAGTTGTCAAGAAGATTAGAAAGTGACTTCGGGTTGCGCAAGATCAGCATCAACATTGGGCAAACCGGCATCGTGGGCCTTTAGGGTTCTCTATCAGCGACCACGTGTTCTTGCAGATTTTGCCAACCCATGGATTCATTAGATTTGGGGTTCACAGGAAGCTTAGTCCATAATACGTGAGTCCATTCGATATTCTCGAGCGGGTAGGCAATGTTGCTTATCGTCTTGTCCTTCCTCCTTCGCTACATGAGGTACATGATATATTTCATGTGTCTCAGTATCGTAGGTATGTTCCGGGTCCGAATCATATCCTCGATCACTCTAAATTATTCGTTGGTACCGACTTATCTTACGAGAAGTAACCCGTATCCATATTGGACCGAAGAGAGAAGATGCTCAAGAACCAAACTATTTCTCTTGTTCGGGTTGCCTGGGGCCATTACTCTCTAGGGGAATCAATGTGGGAGCACGAGGATGACATTCGATCTCGGTATCCATACATATTCGATTCAGAAGATGTATTCTTTCTTACGCCTTTGTATCTCAGATTCTGTGATTTTTGATCACCTACGTGCTTGTCCTGACTTCTCTAGCTATACTTGGATACCAATTTCGAGGACAATTTTTTTTTCTAAAATGAGTATAGATCTCACTCTCAATTTCCAATATACGTAATTGGAACGTATTCCTACTTGTTGGCATTTTTGTTTGCTTGGTTGTAGGCCAAACCAATTTTTGAGAATTTGGGTTCATGGGTTTAATATGAGGATAGGACTTGCTCTTGGTTTGAACCATGGTTCAACCCAACCCTATATATATATATATATATATATATATATATATATATATATATATATATATATATATATATATATACCAAAATATTTCTCTCTTCATTCTTCCATTTATTTTCTCTCTCTTAGGTTTTCTCTCCCTCTCCATAGGCAAGTACACCTTGCATGAAAGATGGAAAAACCCTCCATATTATTAGTCTATTTTGTTTGTTGTGTGATTCTTATTATGTTTAGTACTTGGAATTTTTTGTTTTGATGGATGGATTAACCTAGATCTACATTTTTAGTAAGAGCTTTTATGGATTTTATGATTTTTTTTTCTTGGATTTGATCTCTAAAAACTTGTTGTTTTCGAAAACTATTTATTCTATCTTGAGGAGCATTGATTCTAAGTGATTTAGAACTTTACTTTGTTAGATTTGGGCTTCGTACGAGATTTATATGGAAGAAACAAGATTTGGGTTTCGCCAAAGTTTCTGCAATGATGGAAATCTGCTGTTGGAGAAGACGAAGTTTTCCATGCAGCCAGTGAACTATGCGGCCTGGAGTAGCATTCAGCCTGGAGTAGTATGCGACCTGGAGTCTCTTGCGTCCTGGAGTAGCATGTGACCTGGAGTCTCATATGGCCTGGAGTAGCATGCGGCCTGGAGGGGGGGAGGGGCATGCGGCCTGGAGTAGTGTGCGGCCGACAGTCCATGCGGTATCTGTCTCATGTGCCAAGTTGGTACATGCGACTTAGCTATTTTATTTGGATATTTCCTTGTTCTATGGGGTTGACATTGTGTCACGCCCCAGTCCCAAAATACTGAGGGACTACACGCGTGGCAATGGTCAGCAGCACACACCGATGGGCAAATCTAATTTAATGGACCCATCAGGGTGTACTTAAGCTGTAATACAACAATAAGGGTCTATGGTACTAATCTCATCCACAGAAATAAAAACAATCAATATGAAATATAAAGCAATGTCAATTCTCAATAAAACATATCTCGGGGAACAACCCGATAATGAGTTTGATATATCAATTCAATAAACAAGAAACAACAAAAATAACTGAGTATAGAATAAGCAGATACTCTGGAGAAATCCCCGACGATCACCTCGTTCTCTGGTTTTGGTACTGCTCCAAGGTCAGCTCCTGTCCCGTACACCTCGGGGTAGATCTCCTCTGTTAAACCTAGGGACATAATCCGGATTCCAGGTCCTCAGGGGATATAGCAAGGTACAAGAATAACTCAAGCCAAATAAATACAGTATATAAAAATAATCAATAGGGCAATTTACATAACCAGCTAAGTGATATGCAAATGAGAGCATCACTAGAACTCAGGCTGATACTACTACAAGCTCTGCATCGGGGAGCCGGTAGCAGTAATACTATATAGTTATACTATATAGTTTACTATGTAGTGGGCCTACGGCACCATAATAAATATATATATATATAATCAGCCTGTAGCCTGTGTGTCTCTCCCCACCCAATGTAATCACACGTCTCATGTCCATGATGTCTCATGTCCATTTCACGCAAGATCATGATCTCTAACTGATGCAATGAGTCATAATGATAGCTAAGCATATGTAATATCTATGTCACAAATCATGTAACCTATACAGAATCATCATGAATATCTCAGGAAGATTCTGTCTTATGAACAATATCAAGTGTCCTATGGTATAACGTACTTGATAATGCAAGCACGAAGATATATAGGGTCGCGATATCAATCTCTAGTGACGTTACACAACTCCGCGTATGGTGTTGACACCCGAATCTTATTCGGATGCTAAGCAACTTTACACGGTCCTAGGTTGAATAGATACAGAACATAAATAAATCAAGATAATAATATCAAGCAAGTACTGCAAGATTGGCAAGGTACACTTGCCTAGGATGTGATTTCCAACTACTGCTCTGGTATCAGCGGGATCTGCAGGTACTCCTCCGATTACTGAAATAAACATTACCATCATGCTCAGAAGACATCAAATAGCTAGAATTGCCTGTCCATAAGTCCAATTTGGACACAGGGGCAAAATTGACAGTTTTTGGTCAAAGTGGGGTCCACATGTGGCCTACTTCGCACTAAAAAACGTGTTAGAGACAAAGTTCTCCAAATTCGTCAAACTTAGTGTCTACAAGTCAAGAATGACGATACAAATCTAACGGAATATCCAGAACTGGATTCCGATGAACCGATCACAAAATCGCCCGTCAAGTGGAGCCGTAGGGCCCACGATACGGGATTATGTCAACGTTCTCAGAATTGAACCAAACCTCGGTCACAGGACCAGCGTATTGCTATGATTCTGATGGCACAAGTTTTATTTTGAAATGATGAGCGTACATAAAGTTATAATGAGTTTCAGAATAGGGCCAATACGGGGTGTTGTCGACGGATACGCGTTGATTTCGGTGTGCATGCACATCCAAATCAACTTTCGTAAAATCTCACACGTCCGTATTGACAGTGCGCACCTTTTAGTGAAGTTCGCACACGACCAAGTCATCTCGTTTAGTGGGGCATACCCAGTTCCTGGAAAATTAAGATTTTAAATAACCAATATTTTGGTCATTTTCACCCTCGAATAAATTACAAACTACAACTCAATAAAATAAAATAAAATTGGGTTTTAAAACTTGGTTAGGTAGCCTAAATATCTGTTCAGGTAAATTTTAGAATTAGTTAACAGGTTGTGCGTAAAATGGTCGTGAACTGGGGAGTTCGGGATAAATTCTGAATTTTCAGAAATAAGGGAATATTTTCCTGTTTTTGCATTACAGTTTGCGACCTACACAGAATGCGATACCCCGAACGATTTATACGAAATTTGAGAGGGTCACGAGGTCTACGCGTAGGATTTGACAGAACGAGATACGGATCTCCGGACAGGGAGTTACGTGTGTGGGAAGACGGTTACCTCGATGTTGACGTTGGCGACAGGATGACGCGGCGAGGCACGGTGGCGGGTTGCTCCTCGTCGGCGGCTGCTGGTCGGCTCTGGAATCGGCAGGGAGGTAAGAGTCGGCCCGAGGACGGTTATCGGAGCTCGGGTGGCCGGGGGAGTCGGGTCACGACGAATGTGGTCAACTATGGGGAAGGGGTTCGGTGAAGAGGAGGCGGCGGACGCACAAGAACCGGTTGGCGGCGCTGATAGAAGGCTCGGGGTTCACCGGAGGGTCGAGGTTGGTGGCGGATAGGCGATGGCAGTGGCTGGAGGCTGATGGCTGTGGTGGTGGTGGTGATTCGTTGGGTGGCCGGATCGAGGGTTTAAATACGGGCGGCCGGCCGTTGGCGGGGAGAGGAGAGATCGGGAAGGCGAGGGGTTTAAGCGATCACCGGTCGGGGAGACGAGCGGACAGCGGCGACGGATCGTGGAGATGAGCAGCCGACGGAAGGCGAATGGGCGGCGGGTGAAACGGCCGAAAATCGAAGGGACGCGGCTGTCGGGGTCAGGGAAAATTAGGGGTTACTGTAGCTTAGGGTTAATGGGTCGGGTAGTGGGTCGGGTCGGGTTCTGGGTTCGGATCCGACCCGATCCAATAGGGTACGGGTCGGGCACGGGTTAGCGGGTACGAGTTTTGGATCCGACCCGACCCGCTACGGTTTGGTATGGTTCAGTTTAATAAACCGGTTGGTTCAGGTTGGTTTAACCCGATTTTATTTGGTTTACCTTAAAACATTATTTTTAGCCATTTAAAAATAGTTTTTGGGTCCAATAAATTCCAAAAAAATTGTATTATGTCTAATATTTTATTTTACACCCAAAAATATTATTTTTATTATATTTTAATATTTAATAAAATTACACAATTTATTTAATACTAGAAAATATTTATTTTAATTATTTAAAAATCTCAGAAAAATCCCAAAAATTTATTTTTAAAAATCTAAAAAATTCTGGGTGTTTACAATCTACCCTCCTTAAGAGGATTGCGTCCTCGCAATCAAAGAAAATATAGCCGGTCAGAAGAGATGACACTGTTGCAAGAAATGTTCGAAGCATGACACAATCAAAGAATCATGACCAAAGAGAAATCGAAGGATGAGGGTTAAGCAAAACATATAGGGAAGGAATAAAGTATTTCTCTAATTAGATAATTCAAGAGTGAAGGAAATCTGGTTAGAGCAAAGATAACTACAGCTTAGAAAACTAGGTAATCAAATATTAACAAGTTCAAAATACTAGGTTTTAAGGTTAAGGATTGAACTAACAAGCACGTGCTAAAGCAATATTATGAATAGATAGATATGAATAATTTAAATCTTATGCGTATTCACTACTCCTCGAGTCTGCGCGTCCTCTATAGTCATTACAAAAGCTTGTCCATGTACTTGCGGTAGTGCCCTTTGCTGTTGCTGGGCCTGCTGGAGAAGTGCTGCCTGGGGTACCAAAGGTGACCTAGGCTGATATCCTCCTGAAGCTGGTGGTCTGACTCCTCCAACTCCCGTCTGTGGTGCTCCCAATACTGGATAAACAATCATCGGTGTAAACCCCCTCACCCAAAATTAGGCCTACTTGGCTTAGCTAGTGAGACTAGGGTTAATCTGAATCCAATTAGAAATAGGACACGGTATTTTATTTAATTATACAATATTTATATCACTTAGTGCGCCCTATTGTTGCTTCGATAATTGGAGCACTACACTAGCCATTGCCCTCCTACGAACTTCGTACCCTTGCCCTAGACGTGCCAGTCATCTATTTTAACCTTTGCGTGGCTTATAATTATGCTCTCTTGTGCTACATTTTAGTCCCACAATATTTGTTGCGGACATTTATAGTTAATTCTAAATAAATATGACTTTGTATCCTTGTGCGTTCCAATCAAAATTGGAGACACAATCTTGACCCATTTTGTACAACCCAATTTATAATAATATTCTATTCTGAGTCTCCTATATCTATGACACTTATGCCCCACCTAATTTTATCCCCATGTACTTCTAATTAATTCCAGAACACCATGTGCATTAATTTTAATTAATTTAACTCAATTTCTATCTTTGTGCAATTTTCTAATTGTTGGGCACTTTTATGCAAAAGTGTATTGAGGTGTCCACACCATTGGACAATACATAAAGAAACCCATTTTTTCCTTTATTATTTGGTCATGTGAATTTCCTCTATGAAATTTTGGAATGTGCAACGCGCAACATCGCCCCCTCATTTAAACCTAGCCTTGCATTTTAAACAATACAAATTATAGCCTCCAAACATCCCCATGTAAGTCCAAGCCCATCCCAAGAGATGTTGACCAAGCCCACCTACCTAGGTCAAACCCAAACCCAAAGTCCACATATATATAAATAACTTTTCCTCCCATTTTCCTTATTTTTTAAATCACCCTAAACCTAACTACACCTAGCCGACAACCACATCCCCTATTCCCTGTTCACCTCCTTCCCCGGCCAACCCGTCGCCGGAGCACCCGTCGGACCCGACCTGCACCACCCTGCCTCGCCTGGGAACACCTCCTCCGCCTCGCCTGAGCCTGGTTGGAGCATATCCCGAGTTGCTGAATCATCTCTCTCATCTCCTCCGCCACTCGCCACCACCTGCCACGACCACCACTTCTTCCATGACCGCCGTCCCTCACGTCGCGCAGCCAACCTCCCTCGCCTGAGACCTCCGCCATCACCACCGGACCTCCATGACATAACCCCGTCGACCCACACCCACAGCACAGCCGCACCACCCTCTTCCTCTCCGGCCATCCCGACAGTCACGATCTCCCTGTTCTCCACCGTCGGAGCAGTGAGCAGCACCATCCCCGAGTGACACGATCGGACCTTCCCTCTTCGCCTGAATGTATACCCCGACCTGTCCTCCACCTTCTTCTTCGGACCACCACCACCATCGTCTCTACCTCGCCAACCCATTCTCCTCCCATCCCGTCGAACACCTCCCAGCACCTGACTCCCTGGACCACCTCTTCCTCAAACCATGAACTCCTCCTCCTTCTTCCCCTCCCCGTCGGACTCCGGCAACCTCCGGCTAGTAACCCACCACCATCATCACCATCATCTTCACCATTAACCATCACCCCATCATAATCATCTCCAACCCTAATTACCATAACTACCATCCTCCCAATCACCATCCACATCATCACCCCTATCATCATCCTCGTCATCACCATCATCCTAGTCACCATCTACATCATTCCTATCATCCCCATCACCTGATCACCATAATCATCACTATCATCATTACCTTCGTCATCATCATCAACATCGTCATCGTCGTCCCCGTGCGCGCACCCCGAGGTTCGAACCTGTCCCTCTCCCTCCTTTTTATGTGTGATTGTGTATATGCTATTAGGACATGAGCATTGCTTTATGACTGTTAGTTGACTTCAGGCCCTGAGTCGGTAAACCCAACTCGCGTTCGTGTACGTACGCGTGTGCGTGTATATTATTCATTGGTATATATATTTATATATATATTTAGTATATGTATTCAATGGTTATGTATATAAATTATTGGTTATATTTTTATATAAATATATGGATATATATATATATATATATATATATATATATATATATATATATATATATATATATATATAAGTAGGTAATTAGATGATAGTAATAATTAATGATTGTATATGTATTTATTAGGTAATTATGGGTATTCCATATTCCGTTTGACCAAGTGACCCTAAAAGACCTATTAGTTGACTGCCTTGTGTACATTAACGTACTGGCTTAGACACCTGTAGATGACTGTCTGATTGTGTACAGTACTTGAAGACGTGACACCCGCGTAATTAAACGCATAATTTACCTTGTTAATTGACCAGTGTCACCCCTAGTGTACCCTCTAAGCTCAGTGTCATTATGGTTATGTGTGTGCTAGTATAATGACTGATGTTTAATTATATTATATTATATGTATATAGGATCTATTGGATTGTTCTTCGCGACTTCTGGAGCAGGTTATTGATACTATGTCATGACCCGCACCCAGTATAGGGGTACGAGAGCATGGGTACGTCCAGCCTACGCCACAGTATCTGCGGTAGAACGCTGTCTAGGTCACAATAAATACTAACATAACTAAATACCTGTCAATGATATCAATCTCCATAAGGAGGATAATATATATCTCACAATATTTCATAATGTAAACTCAATCACAACATCTATAAGAGTATAAAGGCACGATAAAGATGAGAGGAATGACATAGTTAAATACCATGTCTCAACATAAAGATAAATCATAGTCTAGCTGTCCAACACAAGTCTCCAATTAAACTTAACATAAGTCTAAACATAAACTGAAATAAACCTCAATAAGTCTCAGATGCGTAATGTAAATACTATCTAGATAGCTGCAGACAATGTCTCATCTAAAAAAATAGTCTCATTTAAGATCTTTGGTGTGTAGTCTGCATCTATACCGGATCCATAGTGTGTAGTACAGAACTCCTCAAGATCCTCTAAAAAAATATCCAGTGAGGATTGGAACGAAGTACAAGCACTAACATCAGTTCCACATATATTGACAAAAACTATAACACAGTGTAAAGAAATACAAGACAGATAGGAAATACTGGCAATAAGAAATAGTGGAATCAAGAATACTAGAATAATGAAGTACTGGAATAAAGGAATACTGGAATAAAGGAATACTGGAGCATCATCATCAATATACATCTAGCAATAAAATAGAAATATAAGTACACACTAGAACAATGAACTGGTATGTAAATGTGTACAAGAATAATAACTAAAACATGTGGAGATGCTAGATCAATATACTAGAGATACATGTCAAGAATCATCTAACTAAGTGTGTAAAATATCAGCATATCATGTGATCGGCTTGGGACTGATTAGACTCATTACATTGATTAGCGATCATCCTTGTAAAGTTAGGCTAACCACATGTGACAACAATGAGGCATGTAACAGTCAGGCTGTACCGACGTGAGGTGTGGGTGAGCTATGATGCATGTAAAGTTTGGGTATGATCACATAAGCTACTAATATTTCTCCATTTTCCCCAGCTAGCACGATGGATTCCAAATCATGACTCCTCGTGACAGGTCTCAATGATGCCAACTCGTGTAAATAACAGTGTCAGAGTCTTGTACGCTATACAATAAGAATTATAGAGATAATCAACATAATTGAAACTATTAGAGAATGTACTCGCCTGTGGTCCTTAGCTGGCAATACCAATGTCCGGGTTCCAAAGTATCGTCTGAATGATCCAACAGTCCTATAGACATATCATATAACACAATACTGCATCAGACATTACTCTAACACATGATCAACATAATAATCTCAAAGACTATGCTAAGGGTGGTCACGTTTGTCGTTGTTGTGCATAACAGACAGTCAATGGTACGGTCTTGCCAGTACGTCAGTGTACATATGGCATTCTTCTATCATCCGTGGTTATACTCGGTCCTCTAGTACATAGGCCTATAATATATATATTATCTATCATATTCATTAATACTAACTAATTACAATTATAAAAGATACATGTATATACATACTCAATAGAATTTATACTATGTCATATATACATATATTAAACATGTACTTGGGATGCACGTTCAATACATATACGTATGTTTTATACTAATTGAGAATTAATACTGGTATATATATATATATATATATATATATATATATATATATATATATACATATTAAACATATTTTAGGGGTATATATACAAGACATATACATATGTATATATGCAAATGGAGATATACTATATATATATATATATATGTGTATATATACCAAAATACGTTTAACATATACTAATACATTTGTAAATACATACATACCAATCATATACCGATATACCATCATATACTAAATACACCATGGCTAATACGTGTGCAATACTACGAGGAATATGCGTATACGTGTACGTATTTATGCGTGCGAGGGGGATTCGAACCTGTGTACGCGGGAATGAAGGGTTCAATAACGAGGTCGTCGCAAAGGAGGTGGCAGCAGGGTACTGCTCGGGTTCACGGCTCGGCTCCGCTGATCGTCGAAGTCGGTTATCAGCAGCAGGTCACGACGGGTTGTCGATGAGGTCTGCAATGAGTTATCGACGAGACTAGAGGTATAACGGATCCGCGACGCCGCTACAGATTTCCGGTCGTCGATGAGAGGCAGGAATGAAGGCGGTGATGGCGTCGCTTCGATCAGGCGGTGCTGGCAGGGTTGATGGCGAAAGACGATGAGGCATCCGACGGTCTGCTCGTCGGGTTTGACAGGGAAGGGGACAGCGGCTCGCTGGTCAAATTTTGACGGGATTGTCAGTAGGTACTGGCGGAGTCTCTGGCTGTCGACAGCGTTGTGTAGGAGAGTTTCCTCCAGCGTGTTGAGAAATCGCGGAGGAGTTGGTTCAGGCGAAGTCTCCGGTTAGGTTCCGATGGTAGACGAGGCGGGTGAGGGAGAAGGATGGTGAACAGGGAAATAGGTGTATGTCGGCTGGGTTGTTTCTAGGTTTAAGGAGAATTAATAAGAAAAGAAAAAGTAAATAAAGGAAAAATATCACTTATATACATGTAAGGTATGGGTTTGACCTAGAATTGGTTTGACTGGTCAACCCCTCTAGGAATTGGGCTTCTCATGTATGTTATTTCAAGGGCCATGATTTAATGGGTTAAGAATGAAGGGCTAGGGTTCAATTGGTTCAAGTTTGGAGGACCATGGTTTTAAGGAGGTTGATGTTGCAATTGCACACTCCCAAAAATTATGGAAAAATACACATGAAGGAGAATTTGGTTTATTTATGTGTCATGTCCAAGGGGGTGGACACCTTAATACACTTTTGCATAAAAGTGCCCAACAATTGGAAAATTACACAAAATTAGATTTATTGTTTAATTAATTAAGTAAATGCAAGGAGGTGTTCTACAATTAATTAGAAGTACAGGGGACTGAATTTTAGTGGGACACAAGCTTCATGAATAAAGTAGACTCAGTATAGAATATTACCCTAATTTGGGTTGCTCAAAAATATGTCGAGGTTGTGTCTCCAATTTTGATTGGAACACACAAGGGTACAAGTTAGATCTATATAGAATTAAATATAATCGGTTGCGACGAATGTTGTGCGTCTAAAATGAAGTACAACAAGACATAATTTTGAGTCATACAAAGATTAAAATAATAATCTGTACGACTAGGACAAGGGTATGAAACTGGTTGGAAGATAATGTCTAGTGTAGCGTTCTAATTATCGAAGCAACGGTAAAGTACAATAATCAAATAAACCATAGTAATTTAAATATAATTAATTATTATTGCACATTAATTATAAAAAGATAAAAATACCTCTTTTCTGAAATGTGGGGGTGACAAGTCTACCCTCCTTAAAAGAATTTTGTTCTCAAAATTAAAAATAAACTAGCATAAGAACAAATAATCAAACAATGAATTATACCTCAAGTCTCGAAAAGATACGGATACTGCTCACGTATTTCGTCCTCTCTCTCCCAGGTTGACTCTCCTGGAGAGTGATGTGTCCATGCAACATGAACCAAGGAAATAGTCTGGTTTTGCAATACCTTCTCTCTACGATCCAAGATCTCAACGGACTATTCAGCATAGCTGAGAGTCGGTCCAACCTCGATCTTCGAGTGATCTAGTATGTGACTAGAGTCTGCCACATATCTTCTCAGTTGTGACACGTGGAACACGTCATGCACTCCTTCTAGAGTAGGCGGCAAATCTAGTCTATAGGCCACTGCACTGACCCTTGCAAGAATACTGAAGGGCCCGATGTATCATGGACTAAGCTTTCCGCCTCTGCCAAAATAAATCGTGCCCCGTGTCGGAGAAATTCGTAGGAACACCAAATCGTCAACCTAGAACAAACAATCTTAACATGCAATTTAAACAAAATAATCATAACCCAAAAATAAATCAAACTGATACCTGAAACTCTAGGGGTCTACGGTGGCTATCAGCCCAATGCCGCTGTCTGTCCTGCGCCACTCGCAGTCTGTCTCTGATAAGTTTTACCTTCTCTGCTGCATCCATGACCATTTCTGGTCCTAACAAAGCTCTCTCTCCAATATCATCCCAAGATAAAGGTGTATGACATCTCCGTCCATATAAAGCCTCGAATGGTGACATTTTAATGCTGGCTTGGTAGCTGTTATTGTAAGCAAACTCTACTAGGTGTAGATGATCCTCCCAAGAATCTTCGAGATCCAAAACGCAAGTATGTAGCATATCTTCAAGAGTCTGAATAGTCCTTTCAGACTGCCCGTCTGTCTAGGGGTGATACGCGGTACTGAACTTGAGCTGAGTGCCCAAGCTAGCCTGCAAACTCCCCCAGAAGTGGCAAGTGAAACGGCTATCCCGATCTGAGACAATACTCACAGGAACTCCATGTAATCTGACAATCTGCTGTACATACATCTCTGCTAACTTCTCTATTGAAGTACCCACTTTGAATGGTAAGAAGTGGGCTGATTTGGTCAACCTATCTACGATGACCCAAATCGAGTCCTTTTCTCCTGGAGAACGTGGAAGTCCTGAAACAAAGTTCATAGTCACGTGCTCCCACTTCCATTCTGGAATAGGTAAAGGTTGAAGCAATCCTCCTGGCCTCTGTCGATCTGCTTTTACCTGCTGGCACACTAAACATCGGGATACAAAGCGTGCTATATCGCTCTTTATACCATACCTCCATACATGCTCCCTCAAATCTCGATACATCTTGTTGGCTCCAGGATGCATTGAGTACTGAGAGCGATGTGCCTCCTGCAAAATCTCTTCGCGCAGTTCTCCATTCGACACACACATCCTCGTGCTATGCCATAAAGATCCATCATCTGTAATAGTAAAGTCATCTGTCAATCCTGTCCGAACATGTGCCCTGATACTCCTCAGAGTCTCATCATCATACTGTACAGCTCTAATTCTATCCATCAGCTCTGATTGTATCTGCAATCCCCATATCTGAATCTCAACTCCTAGAACTAGTATTTCAATTCACAAGCTCTCAAGATCAGCTAATAAATGTCTAGCCGAAGTCAAGCACATAGCCATCGGATACTTGCTCAAGGCATCGACGACTACGTTGGCATTTCTCGGATGGTACTATAATAAGATATCAAAGTCTTTCATCAACTCTAACCACCTTCTTTGTCTCATATTCAGCTTCTTTTGTGTAAATACGTACTTCAAGCTTTTGTGGTCTGTGAAGATCTCCACACGCTCTCCGTACAAGTAGCGTTTCCACAGCTTTAGGGCGAAGATAACTGCTGCTAACTCCAGATCGTGAGTGGGGTAGTTCTTTTCATGAGGGCATAATTGTCTTGAAGCATAGGCAATTACTTTCCCGTGTTATTGAAGAATGCATCCCAACCCTTTTCCTGATGCATCACTGTAGATAGTGAATCCACCTGTCCCTGATGGCAACGTCAAAATTGGCGCTGTTGTCAATCTCCTCTTCAGCTCATCGAATGCAGCTTGACATTCTTCTGTCCAGACAAATTCCATATCTTTCTTGGTCAGCCTAGTCATTGGCTCTGCAATCTTAAAGAAGTCTTGTACAAATCTTCTGTAGTATCTTGCTAGTCCAAGAAAGCTCCTGATCTTAGCTACCGAGCTGGGGGTAGCCCATGACTCCACGGCTTCGATCTTCTTTGGGTTAACTGAGATTCTGTTACCCGTCACCATATGTCCAAGAAATTCAACCTTGTCAAGGAAGAACTCATACTTCGAAAGTTTCCCATACAACTTCTCTCTCCTAAGAGTCTCTAAGACCATCCTCAGGTGCTCTTCATGCTTTCTGGGGTCTTCGAATATATTATAATGTCGTCAATAAACACCATTACGAACTTGTTTAGGTACTGGTGGAATACCTTGTTCATCAAGTTTATAAATACTGCTGGTACATTGGTTAAACCAAACGACATTACTGTGAATTCAAACTGGCCATATCTGGTCCGAAAAGCTGTCTTCGGTATATCTTCCTTCTTCACCTTTACTTGGTGATAGCCTGACCTCAAGTCTATCTTTGAAAACACCTTTGCTCCACTCAATTGATCGAAGAGATCATCTATCCTCGGCAGCGGGTATTTTTTCTTGATAGTGAGGTTATTCAAAGCTTTATAATCGATACACATGCGTACCATGCCATCCTTCTTCAGTACGAATAATACCGGTACTCCCTATGGTGATGAACTGGATCTAATAAAACCTTTGTCTTGCAGCTCCTCAACTTGCTTCTTCAGTTCTACCAATTCATTATTGTTGACTCTATAGACATGTTGCGAAATAGGCTCCGCTCCTGGTATCAAGTCTATAGAGAATTCAACATCTCTGTCTGGCGAAAAACCTGACAACTCCTCTGGAAATACATCCAGGAACTCCACTATCAGTGAATGTGGTAACTTCTCTTCTTCCATCCTGGCTCCGTAAAAAGTGCCTCTGCTCCTCTCCTCTGGCGATCTCGAACTCTGGTTCTCCTGGTGGTCAAAATACTACTCTACCTCTATGACAATCTATAGAAGCATGGTGTTTACTCAACCAGTCCATTCCGAGTACAATATCGTATCCTGAAAGTGGCATGACGAGTAAACTCACGCTCAACTCTTGGCCTTCCAATGATACTCTCCGATCCTTGCAACAATCACGAACTAGGATAATGCCTCCTCCTGTCATGATCTTGCAAGTCCTATCTAATGGTTCTATTTTTAATTGTAGCTTAAGGGTATAAGATACAGATATAAAACTATGGAAAGCGCCAGAATCAAATAATGCAAGTGCTGGAATAAAATCGAGTAAAATTGAACCTGAAATCACGTCTCCAGCTGGCTCGGCCTCCTCAGTAGTCATGGCATAATCTCATCCCTGTGGTGCTCCTTTCTGCTACTGCTAGTGCTGAGAAAATCTCTACTGCTATGGTGGAAGTGGAGGTCCTCTCTGCTGGCCTCCTGGTATAATAGGTGCTTTGGCTGGTCCTCTCTGAGCTGTTGCTCCTCCCTGACGAGTCTGAACAGCTGGGCAGTCCCTCAGCTGATGTGCTGATAATCCACATGACAAGCAAGTGCCCAACCTTTTCCTGCAGATATCTCTTGTATGTCCTATCTTTCCATAATATGCACATGGGGCAACGGGCTGATTCTGTGTCTGTGGTTGCTGTTGCTGAATATGTCCTCGAACTGGTACCTGTTGCTGCTGGTACGGCCTCTGTTGTTGTTGTTATTGAAAGTGTGGGCACTTGGCCTGTCCTGTGTTACCACTAGCTCCTCCAGAAGTGTCGTATCCTCTCTTGGGCGTGAGGTCCAAGTCATCTTCAGCAATCTGGGCATCCATCAAAATACCCTCAAAGATAGCAGTACGTCGTCCTGAAGTACGAGACTTAATCTCTCTATTCAATCCTTTTTTGAATTTTTGTGCTCTGTCTCCTGGGTCTCGAATCATCGATGGCGCGAATCGACTTAATCTGCAAAACTCTGTTGCATATTCGTCGACTGACATGCCTCCTTGGACTAAGTCATGGAACTGACTTTCCAATACTCCCAGGGCCACGTCAGGAAAGAATTTCTCCTTGAAGAGCTCCTTAAAGTCCTCCCAAGTAAGTCCTTCAATGACGAGTCTCGGCTCTGTACGATACCACGTCAGCACAATATCAAACATTTGACTTCCAACGGCCTCTATCTGAAGAATCTCTGGGATCTGTGATAAGCGCAAGTTCCTCTCTATGTCCTCTAACCAATCGTCAGCATAGAGTATTCCTTCTGTGCCCTAGAACTCTCGAGGTATCATCCTTTTAAAGTCCACTATGGTACCTGGCCTCTGTTGTTGCTGACCAGGATATTGCGGTTGTCGTGCTATTCTCTCCACAGCCTGGAGAGCCACCTGATGAGCATTCTCCATGCTCTCCCTTATCAGTTCTGTCTGCGCCTGGTGTGCTTCTGCTTGCACTCTCTGGGCTTTAGCTTGAACACGCTGAGCTTCTGCTGTTACTCTCTGGGCCTCTAGCATGCCCTGCATCATTGCGAACATCTGTGCCCCGTCAGTGGGCATTCCTCTGAGAATCGGTGTCAGTGGTGATGGAAGGTTATCTGTCATAGCTGGGGAAATCCTCTAAGTAGGTAGAGGAGGAATCCTATTAGCTGCAGATACTCCCACATAAACAAGAGATATAGGAGGAACTCCAGGTGTCTGTTCGTCGGGTTGAGAGGTGGCAGACCTCTCTGAAATTGCTGCTCCCACTCTCATAGATCTAGTATTCGGCGGCATCCTGAATACAGATTAAAAGAATCAATGATAGATACGATATTATCAAGGAAGGATAGTAAAATGCTAAAGGAAGCAATTAATTCGAATAGCAATATGAAGTTCAGAATTTCCTAGTGTGATTGAGTATACTCTCATCCTAGATCCTATTTCCTGTATCCTATTGCAGGCTCATAGCAGTATAACTAAGTTATCGCACTACTATGATATCGCATAACTTGCAAAACTAGACCTGCATGGGCCACCACTAAAAATGTATCATGGCCCGCACCCGGTATAGGGGCACGAGAGCGTGGGTACGTCCAGCCTATACCGCAGTATCGGTGGTAGAACGCTGTCTAGGTCACAATAAATACTAACATAACTAAATACTTGTCAATGATATCAATCTCCATAAGGAGGACAATATACATCTCACAATATTTCATAATGTAAACTCAATCACAACATCTATAAGAGTATAAAGGCATGATAAAGATGAGAGGAATGACATAGTTAAACACCATGTCTCAACATAAAGATAAATCACAGTCTAACTGTCCAACACAAGTCTCCAATTAAACTTAACATAAGTCTAAACATAAACTGAAATAAACCTCAATAAGTCTCAGATGCGTAATGTAAATACTATCTAGATAGCTGCATGCAATATCTCATCTAAAGGAATAGTCTCCTTTAAGATCTATGGTGTGTAGTCTGCATCTATACCGGGTCCATAGTGTGTAGTACAGAACTCCTCAAGATCCTCTGAAAAAATATCCAGTCAGGATTGGAACGAAGTACAAGCACTAACAGCAGTTCCACATATATTGACAAAAACTATAACACAGTATAAAGAAATACACGACAGATAGGAAATACTGGCAATAAGAAATACTGGAATCAAGAATACTAGAATAATGAAGTACTGAAATAAAGGAATACTGAAATAAAGGAATACTGGAGCATCATCATCAATATACATCTAGCAATGAAATAGAAATACAAGTATACGCTAGAACAATGAACTGGTATATAAATGTGTAAAAGAACAATAACTAAAACATGTGGAGATGATAGATCAATATACTAGAGATATATGTCAAGAATCATTTAACTAAGTGTGTGAAACATTAGCATATCATGTGATCAGCTTGGGACTGATTAGACTTATTATATTGATTAGCTATCATCCTTATAAAGTCAGGCTAACCACATGTAACAGCGATGAGGCATGTAATGGTCAGGCTGCACCGACGTGAAGTATGGGTGAGCTATGATGCATGTAAAGTTTAGGTATGATCACATAAGCTACTAATATTTCTCCATTTTCCCCAGCTAGCACGATGGATTCCAAATCATGACTCCTCGTGACAGGTCTCAATGATGCCAACTCGTGTAAATAACAGTGTCAGAGTCATGTACGCTATACAACAAGAGTTATAGAGATAATCAATATAATAGAAACTGTCAGAGAATGTACTCGCCTGTGGTCCTTAGTTGGCAATACCAATGTCCGGGTTCCAAAGTGTCATCTGAATGATCCAATAGTCCTATAGACATATCATAAAATACAATACTACATCAGACATTACTCTAACACACAATCAACATAATGATCTAAAAGCCTACGCTAAGGGTGGTCACGTCTGTCGTTGCTGTGCATAACAGACAGTCAATGGTACGGTCTTGCCAGTATGTCAGTGTACATATGGCAGTCTGCTACCATGCTACATAGTCACAAGTTGATGTAACTATGGAGTATCCGTGGTTATACTCGGTCCTCTAGTACATAGGCCTATAATATATATATTATCTATCATATTTATTAATACTAACTAATTACAATTATAAAAGATATATGTATATACATACTCAATAAAATTTATACTATGTACATATATACATATATTAAACATGTACTTGGGATGCACGTACAATACATATACGTATGTTTTATACTAATTGAGAATTAATACTGTTACATATATATAAACATATTTTAGGGGTATATATACAAGACATATACATATGTATATATGCAAATGGAGATATACTATATATATATATATGTGTATATATACCAAAATATGTTTAACATATACTAATATATTTGAAAATACATACATACCAATCATATACCGATATACCATCATATACTAAATACACCATGGCTAATACGTGTGCAATACTACGAGGAATACGCGTATACGCATATGTGTTTATGCGTGTGAGGGGGATTCAATCCTGTGTACGCAGGAATGAAGGGTTCGATATCGAGGTCGTCGTGAAGGAGGTGGCAGCGGGGTGCTGCTCGGGTTCACGGCTCGGCTCCGGTGATTGTCGAAGTCGGTCGTCAGCAGAAGTTCACTGCGGGTTGTCGATGAGGTCTGCAATGAGTTGTCGACGAGACTGGGGGTACAACGGATCCGCGGTGCCATTGCAGATTTTCGGTCGTCGATGAGAGGCAGGGATGAAGGCGGTGATGGCGTCACTTCGAACAGGCGGTGCTGGCGGGGTTGATGACGAAAGACGGTGAGGCATCTGGCGGTCTGCTCATCGGGTTCGACAGGGAAGGGGACAGCGGCTCGCTGGTCGAATTTTGACAGGATGGTCAGTAGGTACTGGCGGAGTCTCTGGCTGTCGACAGCGTTGTGTAGGCAAGTTTCCTCCGACGTGTCTAGACATCGCGGAGGAGTTGGTTCAGGCGAAGTCTCCGATCAGGTTCCGGCGGTAGATGAGACGGGTGAGGGAAAAGGATGGTGAACAGGGAAATAGGTGTATGTCGGCTGAGTTGTTTCTAGGTTTAAGGAGAATTAATAAGAAAAGGAAAAGTAAATAAAGGAAAAATATCACTTATATACATGTAGGGTGTGGGTTTGACCTAGAATTGGTTTGACTGGTCAACCCCTCTAGGAATTAGGCTTCTCATGTATGATATTTCAAGGGCCATGATTTAATGGGTTCAGAATGAAGGGCTAGGGTTCAATTGTTCAAGGTTTGGAGGACCATGGTTTTTAGGAGGTTGATGTTGCAATTGCACACTCCCAAAAATTATGGAAAAATACACATGAAGGAGAATTGGATTTATTTACATGTCATGTCCAAGGGGTGGACACCTTAATACACTTTTGCATAAAAGTGCCCAACAATTAGAAAATTACACAAAATTAGATTTATTGTTTAATTAATTAAGTAAATACAAGGAGATGTTCTACAATTAATTAGAAGTACAAGGGACTGAATATCAGTGGGACACAAGCTTCATGAATAAAGTAGACTCAGTATAGAATATTACCCTAATTTGGATTGCTCAAAAATAGGTCGAGGTTGTGTCTCCAATTTTGATTGGAACACACAAGGGTACAAGTTAGATCTATATAGATTTAAATACAATCGATTGCGACGAATGTTGTGCGTCTAAAATGAAGCACAACAAGACATAATTTTGAGTCATACAAGGATTAAAATAATAGTCTGTACGTCTAAGACAAGGGTGTGAAACTGGTTGGAAGATAATGGCTAGCATAACATTCTAATTATCGAAGCAACGGTAAAGTGCAACAATCAAATAAACCACAATAATTTAAATATAATTAATTATCATTGCACATTAATTATGAAAAGAGGAAAATACTCCTTATCTAAAATGTGGGGGTGACATACTATGCAGCTTTCTTGCCAGGCAAGTATACCTTGCCATTGTACTATTATTCATATTCTATATGTTGCATGCATCTTTATTTTCTGTCATTAGTTCATATATTTTAACTGCTATATAAAATGCGTGTCCAAGGAAACTTGGATACAACGATGGTGTCGTCGTGATTTGTTTTTATTATGTATATGCATTAACCTTGCTTATGAGACCGTTCCATTATCATGAAGCATCATTAAGGTTCATTGGCTGTGACACAGCTGTTACACGAGTATTAGTCTCATATAGATCACGGACCGTGTGACAGGTCTGGCCTCCTGTATGTATAGGCCATGCGTTAGGGATAACTGTTGTTAGAAACTTTGTATGCTAGTAGACTTGGCAGTTATTAGAGGTATTATCGTGTCATGGATGTGACATGCTTAGAGCATGGGGTGGAGAGAACAACAATTATAGCATTTGGGCTCCTTTGTACTTTCTTTTTGTTCACCCGGACACTCCACCAGAGATACGGGCGGTGATGACCCCATATATTACTGGCGGCCTCTGTCGTTCAAAAGACGGTAGGCTTTATAGGCCCCTGATTCTCTAAGAGAATCATGCCAATCTCATTTATGGCCAGATAGCCCACTTGTTAGAAAGTTGTTCTTAACGTGCATTCACATAGATGGTTAGGCGACCCATTGGATATTTATTTCAGTACTTTATTGGCATGCTTCTATGTATCTTGTTATGTCCCTCTGAGGACCTGGTCCCTTTTCAGGTGTAGATGTTCATGAGTATTCGCATGAGCACAGATCCGGACTGGTTACTTATATTTCGAGGAGGTCTTCTCTTCGAGTCGTAGTGATTGCTAGTTGTTGTACTTATATTGTGTTTGCTTTTATACTCTAGTTCGGCAGTGGATTTATTTCCACCTGACTATTATCCCTTGATACTCTATATTGAGATTTAGTTACATAGATATTGGGTTATTTATTTATATTTGATTCCGTGGATAAGATTTAGATTATACCCTGTGACTTGTGATAGTTTATAACACTTGTGAATTATTGTTCATTATAAAGCGTACGCATGTGTTATGGTTTCCATATATTGGACTTCTCATATACATACGGATGGCATGCTTACATGTTCCTAGTCCTAAGTATTTTGGGACTGGGGCGTGACATATTTTAGTGCTGGCCCATGCAGGTCGAGAGTATATTGTCTCGGTTACGTTACTGTACCGAGCAAGCCTGCACCTAGGAATAGAGTATAGGATCTCATCCACAATTGACTATGACTCATCTTTTCTTCCAATCTGTTCTATTTAAATAATTACATCTTGCTTAATTCATGTACTTCCTAATAGTTTCTTTAGTATAGCCTTCTCCTAGAATATAGAAATCCTTGTTGTTAGGATGATAATTAGGGTAACACACCTATTATGAATACAACTAGGGCATTGACACATTACTAAGTTTAGACTACCTAATGAACCCTAGCATCCCTTACCTATAGATTGATTGACCATTACCCCTTGATATAGTTATGAAGGACTTGAGAGTAGTATAGATACTACTAGAGTTAGTTAGAAGTTTGGCCATATTGTTTGACCCTAGTATTGAGGAACCAATAGAAATCCAAGCTTTAATATTAGGACTGGACCTAACTTTTATAGTGAGGTAGTATTAGAGAACTATAAATTTAGATCTTGTCTTGATACTAGCAGGACAATACCTTAGGAAGCCAAGAGGAATGAAAAGAATAATTTTCTCGATCATACCTCGAACACAGATATTAGTATACCACCTTCCTTAGGAAACCATGATCTTATCAAGGGTCCCTCTATTTTAATTTCATATCTTGTTCCTCTGCAACCTTAACGCTCGCCATTTGTACGATGACTAAATTTCTTTTCTTCATCTCTTTAAGTCGTGCCACCTAACTCTTATGATTATAGGCCAAGTGATTTTACTTTATGCTAGGATTATAGTTGTAATTCTTGAAGTTTGAAATTCCTGTGCTGGGTAGTTAGAACTTGATAGTTGAGTATTCCTTTAGATTAGAATTTTATGATTACACCTTAGTTTTAAATTAATTAATCTATTCCCATATCTCCATATAGGATACATCCTCTCTCACGTGAGAGTCAGTAATTTCTCCATTCTTAGTATTAATACTTTTTGTTCTATAAACACTAAGATTAAGACTTAAGATGACCATTATATATATAATGCAATAGGATACCCTAATAAGTACTAAGATCTTTTTCTCGTGTACCCCAATAAGAGTTCATACTTTATTTATAAGAACAAGGTTATTTTGTAGATTTTCCTTAAGACTGTCACAGTATTAGTTTATTATTTTAAGTTGGGTAGTATGTCTCACAACCTAGTAACACATAGTTCTTTTGACCTATTATTGAAGTATAACTGAATGACATTAACTGTATGCTAGCATAAGACGATAGTATTTATCCAGACTGTAGCTCATACCCCTATTTGGTCGACTAACAACTTAGACAAGGAGTTAGTATGACAACTATAGAGATTGTAGAGTCTTATCTTCTTTGTGAACTTGAATTATTATGTACCTTCTTTCATTAAAATCCAGCGTATTTATATTTTCTATACTACCTTGACTTATGCCGCTATTATAGCCTAGTTTTGCAAGCTTATTCTTTTATCGAGCTTGATCATGATATATGTATTATTGGGTCGACACACTAATACAATTGTCTATTCAGAATTAGTGTATTACGGTATGATCAACCTTAGTGTATTTTGGTTCGCTCTTCGCATGACTACTTTACATGGATTGAGATATATAGTTGACTAGTAGACGAATATACTTGTTCTCTAGATATATCAGAGCATATCATATCAAGTACATAACTGTACTGATGTGAGCGTGTGAATAAGAATTTACCAAAATAGGATTTCAATCTACAACTTCCTTGACAATTTCCATTGAATTCTTTAAACGCCTTGATCCCCATACTTGTATTCTATTACCCCCACCTTGAATTTTTTATTATTGCTCTCCGTCTTCCCTTATTTTGGAAAGACAAAACCTCGTGCTTGTTATAAGTTGATACACACATGTACTAGATATACCCGTAGGCCAACCGCAGAATTTGGTGACTATCCTTTGTAATTAATGGCATATCATAGGTGATATATTTGGTGTTAAAGTTTTGAGGATTGAATAACTTGATTAAATAATTGAGGAATACTTTTCTTAAATGTATAGCCTTAAGTGATAGATGGGTAAATTCTAAGTTGGGTAGAAATTGCATTATTAAACTTGAGGTGAATTCTTTTACATTGTGATCAAGTGAGATTATATAGAGAAACCCTGCCCTATTTTAATTTTGAGGACAAAATTATTTTAAGTTGGATAGATTGTAAACCCCCTCACCCAAGATTAGGCCTACTTGGCTTAGCTAGGGAGACTAGGGTTAGTCTGAATCCAATTAGAAATAGGACACGGTATTTTATTTAATTATACAATATTTATATCACTTAGTGCGCCCTACCGTTACTTCGATAATGGGAGCACTACACTAGCCATTGCCCTCCTACGAACTTCGCACCCTTGCCCTAGACGTGCTAGTCATCTATTCTGACCTTTACGTGACTTATAATTATGCTCTCTTGTGCTATATTTTAGTCGCACAATATTCATCGCGGACGTTTATAGTTAATTCTAAATAAATATGACTTTGTATCCTTGTGCGTTCCAATCAAAATTGGAGACACAATCTTGACCCATTTCGTGCAACCTAATTTATGATAATATTCTATTCTGAGTCCCCTATGTCCATGATACTTGTGTCCTACCTAATTTTATCCTCATGTACTTCTAATTAATTCCAGAACACCGTGCGCATTAATTTTAATTAATTTAACTCAATTTCCATCTTTGTGTAATTTTCTAATTGTTGGACGCTTTTATGCAAAAGTGCATTGAGGTATCCACACCATTGGACAATACATGAAGAAACCTATTTTTCCTTTTATTATTTGGTCATGTGATTTTCCTCCATGAATTTTCGGAATATGCAATGCGCAACATCGCCCCCTCATTTAACCCTAGCCTTGCATTTTAAATAATATAAATTATAGCCTCCAAATATCCCCATGTAAGGCCAAGTCCATCCCAAGAGATGTTGACCAAGCCCACCTACCTAGGTCAAACCCAAACCCAAAGTTCACATGTATATAAATAACTTTTCCTCCCATTTTCCTTATTTTTCTAAATCACCCTAAACCTAACTACACCTAGCCGACAACCACCTCCCCTATTCCCTGTTCACCTTCTTCCCCGGCCAACCCGTCGCCAGAGCACCTGTCGGACCCGACCTGCACCACCCCGCCTCACCTGGGAACACCTCCTCCACCTCGCCTGAGCCTGGTCGAAGCAGCATCCCGAGCCGCTGAATCATCTCACTCATCTCCTCTGCCACTCGCCACCACCTGCCACGATCACCACACCTTCCACGATCACCGTCCCTCATGTCAAGCAGCCAACCTCCCTCGCCTGAGACCTCCCCATCACCAACAGACCTCCATGACACAACCCCGCCGACCCACACCCATAGCACAACAGCACCACCCTCTTCCTCTCCGGCCATCTCGACAGCCATGATCTCCCTGTTCTCCACCGCCGGAGCAGTGAGAAGCACCATCCTCGAGCGACACGATCGGACCGCCCCTCTCCGCCTGAACGCACACCCCGACCTGTCCTCCACCTTCTTCTCCGGACCACCACCACCATCGTCTCCACCTCGCCAACCTGTTCTCCTCCTATCCCGTCGAACACCTCCCAGTACCCGACTCCCTGGACCACCTCCTCCTCAAACCACGAACTCCTCCTCCTCCTTCCCCTCCCCGCTGGACTCCGGCAACCTCCGGCCAGCAACCCACCACCATCATCACCATCATCTTCACCATTAACTATCACCCCATCATCATCATCATCATCATCATCTCCAACCCTAATCACCATAACTACCATCATCCCAATCACCATCCATATCATCACCCCTATCATCATCCTCGTCATTACCATCATCCCAGTCACCATCTACATCATCCCTATCATCCCCATCATCTAATCACCATAATTATCACCATCATCATTACCCTCGTCGTAATCATCAACATCGTCATCGTCGTCCCCGTGCGTGCAACCCGAGGTTTGAACCTGTCCCTCTCCCTCCTTTTTATGTGTGCTTGTGTATATGCTATTAGGACATGAGTATTGTTTTATGACTGTTAGTTGACTTCAGGCTCTGAGTCGGTAAACCCAACTCGTGTTCGTGTACGTACGCGTGTGCATGTATATTATTCATTGGTATATATATTTATATATATATATTTAGTATATGTATTCAATGGTTATCTATATAAATTATTGGTTATATTGTTATATATATATATATATATATATATATATATATATATATATATATATATATATATATATATATATATATATATTTATATATATATATTAATTAGATGATAGTAAAAATTAATGATTGTATATGTATTTATTCTGTATGGCCCTAGGAAATTATGGGTATTCCATATTCCATTTGACCAAGTGACCCTAAAAGACCTGTTAGTTGACTGCCTTGTGTACATTAACGTACTAGCTTAGACACCTGATTAGATGACTGTCTGATTATGTACAGTACTTGAAGACGTGACACCCGCGTAATTAAACGCACAATTTACCTTGTTAATTGACCAGTGTCACCCCTAGTGTACCCTCTGAGCCCAGTGTCATTATGGTTATGTGTATGCTAGTGTAATGACTGATGTTGTATTGTATTATGTTATATGTATATAGGATCTATTGGATTATTCTACGCGACTTCTGGACCAGGTTATTGATACTATGCAGCTTTCTTGCCGGCAACCTTGTCATTGTACTGTTATTCATATTCCATATGATGCATGCATCTTTATTTTCTGTCATTAGTTCATATATTTTAACTGCTATATAAAATGCGCGTCCAAGAAAACTTGGATGCAAGGACGGTGTCGTCGTGATTTCTTTTTATTATGTATATGCATTAACCTTGCTTATAAGACTGTCCCATTATCATGAAGCATCATTAGGGTTCATTGGCTGTGACGCAGCTGTTACACGAGTGTGAGTCTCAAATAGATCACGGACTGCGTAACAGGTCTGGCCTCTTGTACGTATGGGCCGTACGTTCGGGATAACTGTTGTTAGAAACTTTGTATGCTAGTAGCTTGGTAGTTATTAGAGGTATTATCGTATCATGTATGTGACATGCTTAGAGTATAGGGTAGAGAGAACCACAAGTACGATATTTAGGCTCCTTTGCACTTTTTTTTTGTTCAGCCAGACGATCCACCGGAGATACGGGCGGTGATGACCCCATATATTACTGGCGGCCTCTGCCGTTCAAAAGACGATATGCTTTGTAGGCCCCTGATTCTACGAGAGAATCATGCCAATCCTATTTATGGCCAGACAGCCCACTTATTAAGAAGTTGTTCTTAACGTGCATTCACATAGATGGTTAGGCGACCCATTGGATATTTATTTCAGTACTTTATTGGCATACTTCTATGTATCTTTTTATGTCCCTCTGAGGACCTGGTCCCTTTCCAGGTGTAGATATTCATGAGTATTCGCAGGAGCACAGATCCGGACTGGTTACTTATATTTCGAGGAGGTCTTCTCTTTGAGTCGCAGTGATTGCTAGTTGTGTACTTATATTGTGTTTGCTTTTATACTCTAGTTCGGCAGTGGATTTGTTTCCACCCGACTATTATCCCTTGATACTCTATATTGAGATTTAGTTACATAGATGTTGGGTTATTTATTTATATTTGATTCTGTGGATGAGATTTAGATTATACCCTGTGACTTGTGATAGTTTATACCACTTGTGAATTATTGTTCATTATACATCGCACGCATGTGTTATAGTTTTCATATATTGGAGTTGTCATATACATGCGGCTGGCATGCTTACGTGTTCCTAGTCCTAAGTATTTTGGGACTGGGGCATGACACTGGTGCTGGTAAAGCTTGTCGGTTTAATATTAGTGCTCCCTCTCGATGCTCAGGATAATCCTTAGCTAAATATTGGTTGGATCCGCAAATCAAGCATAATCCCAACTTGCGTCTGCACTCGCTCTCATAATGCCCTTGCTTGCCACAATATTGACATGTAGGTAGTATCTGCGGAGATGTTCTGGATGATCGGTGCATGTGAGATCTCTTTGTAGCTTCTCCCTGTGGTGCTCTGGCTGGTGCTGATGTGAAAGGCCTCTTCTAGCTGGACTCTCTCCAGGTGACGCGCTCCATGCGTCGAGCTACAACAAGGACGTCCGAGTAAGAAGTAGGTACAACCGAGCCAATCTGTCTCAGTAGCTCAAAGTTTAGTCCGTCGAAGAACTTTTCCATCTTCTTCTCTTCTGTCGGGATCAGGGGAGGGGCAAAGCGACTCAGACGGATGAACTCCATATTGTACTCTTCCACTGTCATATTGTCTTGAGTGAGGTGATTGAACTTGTTCCAAAGTTCTAATCGAGCAATAGCTGGAAGGTATATTTCCGGAAAGAGTTTAGAGAACTTTTCTCAAGTGACTCGATATGGTCCGAGCCGTGTCTCCTCAATAGCCACCAGTGATGTGCATTGTCCGTTAACTGCATTCTGACGGCAGTCATCCAACGTTCCCTTGGAAGATCAGCTGCTTCTAATTGGTGTGAGTGTTTATGAGCCACTCATGAACTTCAGTGGGCTTCTCCTTGCCTGAAAAGGTACGAGGCTTCAGCTGGCAGAAAATTGTCAATAGATCCCGTCGATGGCCGTCGAGCTGGCAGGTTCGCCTGCTCCAGTACGGTCACTATACTGTTTCACAAATTCTTTGCCTCGTGATGCTAGTTCTTTTGTTGAATCTGTTATTGAGCTTGCATTATTGCATAGATTATTTGAAATATCTGATGTCCGTCCATAGCCTACCCTTGTGGGAATACGGGCATTGGTGGAGAAAATTACGACGGAGGTGGAATGTCATCTCGCCGAAATCTAGAAGCATGCTGATTTGCTTGACTGCTTCAGTGAGTGGAGGGATCTCCACTTAATGGCATCACTTCATCTTCTCCGTAGGTGTCTATAACACCTTGTAGTATTCTTGCAGGAGTTTCGTCGTTTGCTCGTGGATCCATTACTCTGCATCCAAAATAAACTATAAGAGACGCACAGAGCAATCAAGGCATGATGCAAGTCAAGAAATTTGAATCCGATAGAGATCAAGAACGATTCAATTAAGTGGATGAGATGCTATAACTTATCCTATCCTTGTCACAGGCTTGCTCGGTCCCTTAGTTGAAACCGAAGAAATTTAATCGTTGACCTGCATGGGCCACCACAAAAACTATGTCACGCCCTAGTCCCAAAATACCGAGGGACTAGACACATGACAATGACCAGCATCACACACCGATGGGCAAATCCAATTTAATGGACCCATCAGGGTGTACTTAAGCTATAATACAACAATAAGGGTCTATGGTACTAATCTCATCCACAGAAATAAAAAAAATCAATATGAAATATAAAGCAACGTCAATTCTCAATAAAGTATATCTCGGGGAACAACCCAATAATGATTTTGATACATCAATTCAATAAACAGGAAACAACATAAATAACTGAGTATAGAATAAGCATATACTCAGGAGAAATCCTCGGCGATCACCTCGTTCTCTGGTTCTGGTACTGCTCCAAGGTCAGCTCATGTCCCGTACACCTCGTGGTACTGCTAAACCTGGGGACATAATCCGGATTCCAGGTCCTCAGGGGACATAGCAAGGTACAAGAATAACTCAAGCCAAATAAATACAGTATATAAAAATAATTAATAGGACAAACTACATAACCAGCTAAGTGATATGCAAATAAGAGCATCACTAGGACTTAGACTGAGACTACTATAAGCTCTGCATCGGGGAGCCGGTAGCAGTTATAATACGTAGTTATATTATATAGTTTACTATGTAGTAGGCCTACGACACCATAATAAATATATATATATATAATTAGCCTGTAGCCTGTGTGTCTCTCCCCACCCAATGTAATTACACGTCTCATGTCCACGACGTCTCATATCCATGTCACACAAGATCATGACCTCTAACTGATACAACGAGTCATAATGATAGCTAAGCATATATAATATCTATGTCACGAATCCTGTAACCTATACAAAATTACCATGAATATCTCAAAAAGATTCTTTCTCATGAATAGTGTTAAGTATCCTATTGTCACGCCCCAGTCCCAAAATACGTAGGACTAGGAATACGTAACACGCCCAGCCGTATGTATACGAACTTCCAATATATGGAAACCATATACACGCGTACGCTGTTCATGAATATCCAATCCACAGTGGTAATATACCGTCACAATAAGTCACACACAATCTATATCTCATCCACAGCACAAATAATAAGTAGGAATAAAGAGCTGAATAATAACTGAATATCAAGATGAGTATCAGGTCTGATAGTCGGATGGAAACAAATCCACTACACAACGACTATACTGTAGTAGCAACAAGGATCTCTAAATAGTGGTAATATATCACAAATACTCCGAAGGTAAGACCTCCTCAGTCTGGTAAGTAGTGTCAGGTCCAGGTCCGTACTCCTGCGGGTACTCATGCTCGTCCATATTTAGAAAGGGACAAGGTCCTCAGAGGGATGTAACAAGATACATAATAACATGTCAATAAGTACTGAAAAGTAAACATCCAGTGGGTCGCCTAACCGTCTAAGTGAATGCAGTTTGAGAACAACTTTCCAATACATGGGCTATCTGGCCAATAATGGGATTGACATAATTCTCTCGGAGAATCAGGGGCCTACAAGCATGCCGTCTTTTGAATGACAGTGGCCGCCTGTAATAAATGGGGTCATCACCGCCCGTATCTCCAGTGGAGCTTCCGGGTTACAGAAGAAAAAAGTACAAAGGAGCCCAAACGCCTTACTTATTATTCTTTCCACCCCATGCTCTAGGCATGCCATATCCATGACACAATAGTCTTTGCAACCATTCTTTCAAGTGCTGCTAGTAACTCCTGTCTCTGTTCTGTTGCTTGCTGCCTCTGTTCCTGTATCATCATTTGGAAGAATTAAAACAGTTGTGCCTGGCCATCCTGCAGTGTCGATAAGATTGGAAGATTCCTATTAGGTGGAATGGGAAGATCAGATGGAACTGGATTGTGAATCTGTCCATCTGGTCCCGGAAGTCTAAAAATTATTGAGGTTCCTCCTTGAGTCTGACCATTGACTCCAGGAGTTATGTCACCATCGGCGATAGTACATCCATTCTGCATATACATCTCTCTGCAGGTGATGTACACAATGATTAGTCGAAAGACAGGAATCAAACATGATGCAAGCATTAAATAGGATATAGAAGCATGAAATACGCTGGAGAATTGTTCGCGTATTTTACAGTCAAAAACCCCCAACATACATGAAGTCCCTCTCTGCGTAAAACAGGGCTTCAAGGTTGTTCGCATAAAACAGGTTACTAGGCCGTCCGTGTAAAACAGAGATTCAAGGAAGTTTGACGTAAAGTAAGACTTCAGAGCTGTCCGCGTAAGGCAGAGAAACGTAAAGTAAAGATTCAGAGTTGTCCGCGTAAAGTAGGGATTCGAGACTGTCTGCCTAAAGCAGAGATAAAATAATTTGGCATAAAGTAGAGATTCAAAACTGTCTGCGTAAAATAGAGATTCAAACTGTCTGGCGTAAAGTAGAGGTTCAAGATGTCTGGCGTAAAGTAGAGCTTCCAAGCTGTCTGGCGTAAAACAGAGTTTCAAGCTGTCTGGCCAAAGTAAAGGTTCAAAGTAGTTTGGCGTAAATCAGAGATTCAAACTGTCGGCATAAAACAGAGTTTCAAGCTATCCGCGTAAAAGTCTGCGTAAAAGTCTGTCTGCGTAAAGTTTGCGTAAATATCTGCGCGTAAAAATCTGCACGTAAAATCTGTGCGTAAAAGTCTGCATAAAATCTGCGCATAAATAGATTTCCTGCATAAAGTTTGCATAAAAAAATCTCTGCGTAAAGTCTAGCATACGTTGCAGCGTAAAGTTGTACAAGTAACTGGATGAATTTGTCAGACAAATCAGTGATCCTGACATCTGACAAAAAGTACTGCAAGATAATCGAGAGGACGGCTGTGATGATGATCTTGCATAGAGACCCAGGTTGTCGTTTAGTGACATATTTCTGATATAAGTCATTTTTACGCATGCAAAGGAAGAAAAATGGAGCCTTCTAATACGCTGCCTATTCTTCATTGATAGAAATGAGTTTTTACGCTCAAGTCCGAAATGAGTATTTACGCTCAAGACAGAAATGAGTTTTTACGCTCAAGATAAGACAAAATTGACAGAGATGAGCTTTTACGCTCAAGATATGTCATGACCCGCACCCAAAAATCGGGCATGAGTCATGGGTACGTCCAGCCTACGCCGCAGCATCGACGGTAGAACGCTGTCTAGGTCTACTAACAAACTCACACAATCAATATATAAACCTGTCAAGATCTCAACTCCAAACGGAGGAGCAATATCATAATGATAATTAAGTACTCAATCACGAATCTAAGCACGATAAGATAACAAGAAGACTAACAGCTACAAAGTTTAAACAACTGCTACTAAAACCACCACAACATCAATAATAATAATACAACATCCAAAATCATATACAATACAAGGTCTCAGTCCAAACCCGGAGACAAATCCGGTGCTAAAAGCTAATAAAAATAATAACAAGGTCTTAAATGATCCCGGCTACCAACCCGGAAATCACTCCTAAACTAGAGGGTCCCTGTCTGCACCATCGACAGGCTGAGGTCCATAAAATATCGGACACCAATCCTCTGGATACTCTAGAAAAAATATGTCCAGTCAGGACTGGAGAAAGTACATCTCTAATAGCAGTTTCAGTTAAATGATAAAAACTATAAAGCAGTTATAGCAAGTAGCAAGAAGAATGAAGCAAGTATGAAATAAGAAAATATACATGTGTCACTGGTGCATAAAGATAAAGATGCAGAAATATCAGAAACAAGATAGTAATGACTGTAAGATACAAGAAATCTACACTAAGAGTAAGTCTGTGCACATGAACGTGTAGTGAGTCCAGCATAAAATACATGTAGTGAGTCAAGTCCAGAAATATGTAAGTGAGACCAGCAAGAAATGCAAGTGAGTCCAGACTATAAAGAATAAACTCGGTGTCTTTGAAATACCTGTTTCGACATGTAAACGGCTAGGGGTAAGTACGGCTCACCGCGCACTGGGTGCGCGGCTGCTATCATTCCAGATTAGACCAGAGGGGGTAATTCCTGATAATTCCAGATAGGAATGTTTACATGTCTACTCGAGTATTTCTCCGTCCTAACTAATATAAGAGAATCCAAGACCCGATACGTAAATCAAGATGAGTCCAGCCTGAAACATGAGTGATGCCTGTAGTGATGCCTGTAGGTGATGCCAGTAGTGATTCCAGAATAGAGGCCAGAAACATGAAATATACGTGTCGCAAGTAAATGAATCCAGAAATACCAGTCCGTGTCCCGTGTTGTGCCAGAAAAATCCGATGATACTATACTAGAAGCTGAATCATAATAATCATCAGATAATGAAAACTATCAGAGAATGTACTCGCCTGACGTCCTGAGCAACTGGCGATCCGAACTGGTGTCCCAAGGACCTATTACGAAAAGCAAGGTTAAACAGGTTTTTAATAAGTTAAACAGATATAAAATAACTAAAAATAGGCTTCTAGGGTTGTTCTAGGTCAAACGGGTCAAACCGGTGAAATCTGGGTCAAAAAGTCAACTCTGGGTCCAAAAAGTCAACTTTAGGTCAAATCTAGGTCAAAAGTTGACTTTGGAGGTCAACCGGGTCAACTACGGTCAACTCTAGGTCAAACTAGGGTGCCCCTAAAATTCTAGGCCAAAACTAGGTCATTAAGCTAATAAACCCTCAAACTCGTCTCATTGAGATACCGGGATACCCTCGGTATCCGAAACCTCAACCTAGGCTACACACCCCGCCTATACCCACTAAAACCTATGCTAGCACGCGTAAATATATACACATATACATAAAAACCTATCTCTAAACTCAAACCTAGGCAATTTCTCAAAAACCTCGCTCGAAACTCAATACCTTGGATATCTCAAGGTATTGAGATACCTTGGTATCTCAAGGTATTGAGATACATCTCTAAACCCTCACTAACTACCCTTCTAACTAACTAATTATGCTTATAGATATATACCTAGCTATAATCTAGGCTAAAATATATATATATATATATAGCACATATATATATATACCTAAATACCTATATGCATATATATAGATATCCACAAACACACATATACCTTACCTTATACCCACTCTCAAATGCATATATATATATATATATATATATATATATATATATATCTAGTATCTATCTATTTATGTAACTATCTATGTATTTATTTATCTAACCATCTAGCTATCTATCTAACCATCTTTCTAACTATCTACTAGATATCTCTTAATCTATCTATCTATTAATCTATCTATCTATCTATCTATCTTATTTAACTATCTAGATATCTATCTTTTTAACTATCTATCTAACTATGTATCTATCTATCTAGTAATCTATTTATCTAGCTATCTATCTAGTAATCTATCTAGTATCTATTTATCTAACTATCTATTAATCTATCTAACTATCTATTAATCTGTCTACCTACTAATATATATCTCCCTCTCCCTCTAACTACTAACTACTAACTACTAGCCAATGCCTCGCCACGCTTGCGCTGCACCACGAAGCGGCTGCTGCTGCTACTAGGCCTGCTACTGCTGCTGCTGCTGCGGGCATTGCTGCTGCTGCTGTGCACAGCACAGCAGCTGCTGCGCGCTGCTGCCCCCGCGGTTTGCTGCACGCCTCGCTCCACACACACACGAACATGCACAGATATATACGTATATATATATAAACATACATATAGATATATATATACACAACTATATATATACTCACACACACATACTAACATATATACTTACACACACACACTAACTTATATAAACACACACACACTCATATGCACAAACACACACACTTATACATATATAAACACATATCTATATATATATATATACACACATAACTATATATATATATATATATATATATATATATACACACAACCCTTATATATATACACACAACCCTTATATATACACACAACAACGCACACAACACTCCACCAACACGCGCCCAACGACCCCTACACGCACAAACTCATAAATATATATAAAATATAACCCGAGAATTCTAGTACACACTCCCCAAAGCTAACCTAATGTGCGCACAAGCCTAAAACTAGGAAACCACGTCGAAATGGCTGTTCGGTCATTTCGACGAACACGCGGTGTGCGGTTCGGAAAACCTCCTGAAACGCACACCAAACCAACTCGGAATCGGCCCAAAATTTACCCACGGGTTCTAAACGATGTCTAGATCCTAGAAAAAATACTAACGCGTCGATTCTAGGTCCGTGGCAAAAATGCGCACGCACTTAGAATCGGCGACGACGAAAACCCCTAAAATGCCCGAAACGCCCATTTCTCCGTGACACGGCTTCACGTGTCTGAACGGAGACACGCACTAACCCTCAAGACACCCAACAACGTCTACCTAGGTCCGTCTAACCTAGGACACCACCCAAAATTGGGCCAATCTCGGATTCCACCCAAAATTGACACAAAACCTAGTGTCAAAGTCTCCAAACACAACCAAACTAGTTCCAACTTTCTCCCACGGGTAGCCTAAGGTATAGGAAGGTTCTAAACTATTAATTACACTATATAAGAGTAATTAGCAAGGGAAAAGTCAGGGTTTACCTCTTGGGAGTTGGAATCCCAAGGCCAAAGTCTCCAATCCACTTGAAATCACCTCCCTCAAGCTCCAAGACTCCAAATCTACCCTCCACACCAAATCTAAGCTCTACCCACCTAGGTTGGAGAAAAATGTAGGGTTAGGGTTAACAACCATGAAGAATAGAAGAAGAAAGAAGAGAAATAGTGTACTTACTTGGAGTGGGAAGAAGAAAGGAAGAAGAAAGAAGTAGTGGAGAAGAAGAAGAAGAAGAAGAAGAAGAAGAAGAAGAAGAAATGAAGAAGAAGAGAATGGGGCTGCTGCTTAGGTCGGGTAGGGGTCGGCCACACACAAGAAAATGGGTTTACAAAGTAGAAAATTACCAAAATGCCCTCCCCTAACTTGGGTTTTAGGTTTCGGGTTCCAAAAGCACTCAAACTAACTCCTAATCTCTCCAACTAACCCACTAAAAATATAATAAATATTATAAACCCAAAAATAGGTCTCACAAGGTGTGGGTTGGGTCGGACATGGGTCTACTAGGGTCTGACATGGGTCCAGGCTAGCCAAAACCCTAAAACAATCATAGAAAAATAATACAACCACTAATTAAATATAAATACAATTAATTATAAATAATACACAATTAACCAAATTTAAAAAAAAATACCCGGCTCAGAAAATGGGGTGGTGACAAGCCTATCCTCCTTGGAAAATTTCGTCCTCGAAATTTAAAGTCAATCACACTCCCTCTAGGTCAAACCCCCAACAATCACCGTCAAGAAATTCTACCTAAACAACATGCAAGATCATGGTCCTACTGGTCGTGTTATCACAGTCTCAATCAGGGTAACTACACTATCTACCACAGCACAAAGAAAAGTCTAACAGGTACTAATAAAGTATACCACAAGGAATGGAAATGACAGGAAGAAGAACAAAGAGACAGACCTGCTAACCCGACATCCGTAGCATCGGCCTCCTCGACCGTCAACCTGCCCTGCAGGGGTATATACCTCTGCTGGTGCGGGGCATGATGCTGTGCCACAGATGGCCTAGCTCCAACTCTCTGATCCTGTGCTCCACCCAATGGAGGTGCAGTGGGGCAATCTCTCATCTGGTGAGCAGCGAATCCATAAAACAAACACACCTTCAGCCTCCTCCTATAAACATCCCAAGTGTGTCCTGCCTTCCTGCAATAGGCACAAGTGGACACCCTCTGATCCTGACCCTGCTGCGCTGCCTTCTGCACATAGGGACGCTAAGCCGGTCCCGCACTACCACTCGTACTGCCTGAATCATCTCTGCCTATCTTGGACTTGAGCTCCAAGTCATCCTCTTCTCTCTGAGCATCTCCTATTATCTGCTCGAAAGTTGCCTCGCGGTCGCTCTTGGTCAAAGACTTGACCGCCATGACCAAGCCCTTGTGAAACTTTCTCGCCTTTACTGCCTCACTCAAGCCCTCTATAAATCTTCCCAGACGGCATAACTCCGCTGCGTACTCGTCCACCGTCATGCTTCCTTGGACGAGTGCCTCGAGCTGGCTCTCCAAAGCACTGAGCGCCATATCTGGAAAAAACTTCTCCTTAAAAAGTCTCTTGAAAGCCTCCCAAGTAAGCCCTGGTACCGTAATCCTCGTATCTGTGCGATACCACGTCAAAGGCAAGGTCGAACATCTGACTGCCCGCTGTCTCTATCTGCATACTGCCTGGAATCTGTGCCAGCCTGAAGATCCCCTCAATCTGCTCTATCCAATCATCCGCGTACAGGATCCCTTCTGTACCCCGGAACTCCTTGGGCCACATCCTCTGGAAGTCAATGATGCTGCCCGGCCTCGGGCGCTGAATCTGATCTGTCTGTGGCTGAATCTGTGACACTCTGTCCACTGCCGTCATGGCCACCTGGTGGGCGTTCTCAATGCCCAGCCTCATCACATCCACCTGACGGTGCTGCGCATCCATCATCTCTCTGAAAAATGCAAACAACTATGCGGCATCTACTGGTGCAGGAAGTGGTGGAGGAACCACCGGAACGACTGGGTAGTCCTCGGATCGACAGGTGAAGGAGGATCCCCGAGAGAAACAGATGCTCCCTCAACCGCAGGAGTGGTGAGTGGAGCGGTAGCAGCTGCCTGAATACGAGCTGGACGAGAGGTAGCATACCTCTCAGTAGCAACTGCTGGAACGGTATGATGAGATCGTATCTTCGGAGGCATCCTGAACACAGATCAAAAGAAGTCAATACGGCGCAAGATACGATATCATCAAAGAAGGACAGTAATATTTCAAAAGAAGCAATTTCAGAATAATTTGATTGGAATTGTTCCTAGTCGTGACTGAGTATACTCTCATCCTAGATCCTAGATCCTATAGCAGGCTCGCAGCAGCACAACTAAGTTGTTATACCACCATGATATCGTACTAATCGCGAATTGAGAACTGCATGGGGTCACCGCCAAAAATGTGTCACGACCCGCACCCGAAAAATCGGGCATGAGTCGTGGGTACGTCCAGCTTACGCCGTAACATCGGCGGTAGAACGCTGTCTAGGTCTACTAACAATCTCACACAATCAATATATAAACCTGTCAAGATCTCAACTCCAAACGGAGGAGCAATATCATAATGATAATCAAGTACTCAATCACGAATCTAAGCACGATAAGATAACAAGAAGACTAACAGCTACAAAGTTTAAACAACTGCTACTAAAACCACCACAACATCAATAATAATAATACAACATCCAAAATCATATACAATACAATATCTCAGTCCAAAACCGGAGATAAATCCGGTGCTAAAAGCTAATAAAAACAATAACAAGGTCTTAGTGATCCCGACTACCAACCCGGAAATCACTCCTAAACTAGAGGGTCCCTGTCTGCACCATCGACAGGCTGAGGTCCATAAAACGTCGGACACCAATCCTCCGGATAATCTGGAAAAAATATATCCAATCAGGATTGGAGCAAGTACATCTCTAATAGCAATTCCAGTTAAATGATAAAAACTATAAAGCAGTTATAGCAAGTAGCAAGAAGAATGAAGCAAGTATGAAACAAGAAAATATACATGTGTCACTGGTGCATAAAGATAAAGATGCAAAAATATCAGAAACAAGATAGTAATGACTGCAAGATACAAGAAATCTACACTAAGAGTAAGTCTGTGCACATGAACGTGTAGTGAGTCCAGCATGAAATACATGTAGTGAGTCAAGTCCAGAAATATGTAAGTAAGACCAGCAAGAAATGCAAGTGAGTCCAGACTATAAAGAATAAACTCGGTGTCTTTGAAATACCTGTTTCGACATGTAAACGGCTAGGGGTAAGTACGGCTCACCGCGCACTGGGTGCGCGGCTGCTATCATTCCAGATTAGACCAGAGGGGGTGATTCCTGATGATTCCAGATAGGAATGTTTACATGTCTACTTGAGTATTTCCCCGTCCCGACTAGTACAAGTGAATCCAAGACCCAATACGTAAATCAAGATGAGTCCAGCCTGAAACATGAGTGATGCCTGTAGGTGATGCCAGTAGTGATTCCAGAATAGAGGCCAGAAACATGAAATATACGTGTCGCAAGTAAATGAATCCAGAAATACCAGTCCATGTCCCGTGTTGTGCCAGAAAAATCAGATGATACTATACTAGAAGCTGAATCATAATAATCATCACATAATGAAAACTATCAGAGAATATACTCGCCTGACGTCCTGAGCAACTGGCAATCCGAACTGGTGTCGCAAAGACCTATTACGAAAAGCAAGGTTAAACAGGTTTCTAATGAGTTAAACAGATATAAAATAACTAAAAATAGGCTTCTAGGGTCGTTCTAGGTCAAACGGGTCAAACCGATAAAATCTGGGTCAAAAAGTCAACTCTGGGTCCAAAAAGTCAACTCTAGGTCAAATCTAGGTCAAAAGTTGACTTTGGAGGTCAACCGGGTCAACTCTAGGTCAAACTAGGGTGCCCCTAAAATTCTAGGCCAAAACTAGGTCATTAAGCTAATAAACCCTCAAACTCGCCTCCTTGAGATACCGGGATACCCTCGGTATCCGATACCTCAACCTAGGCTACACACCCCGCCTATACCCGCTAAAACCTATGCTAGCACGTGTAAATATATACACATATACATAAAAACCTATCTCTAAACTCAAACCTAGGCAATTTCTCAAAAACCTCGCTCGAAACTCAATACCTTGGATATCTCAAGGTATTGAGATACCTCTCTAAACCCTCACTAACTACCCTTCTAACTAACTAACTATGCTTATAGATATATACCTAGCTATAATCTAGGCTAAAATATAAATATCTAGCACATATATATATATATACCTAAATACCTATATGCATATATATATATATCCACAAACACACATATACCTTACCTTATACCCACTCTCAAATGCATATATATATATATATATATATATATATCTAGTATCTATCTATTTATGTAACTATCTATGTATTTATTTATCTAACCATCTAGCTATCTATCTATCTATCTATCTATCTAACCATCTTTCTAACTATTTATCTAGATATCTCTTAATCTATCTATCTATCTATCTATCTATCTATCTATCTTATTTAACTATCTAGATATCTATCTTTTTAACTATCTATATACTATGTATCTATCTATCTAGTAATCTATTTATCTAGCTATCTATCTAGTAATCTATCTAGTATATATTTATCTAACTATCTATTAATCTATCTAACTATCTATTAATCTGTCTACCTACTAATATATATATCTCCCTCTCCCTCTAACTACTAACTACTAACTACTAACTACTAACTACTAGCCAATGCCTCGCCACGCTTGCGCTGCGCCACGAAGCAGCTGCTGCTGCTGCTGCGGGCATTGCTGCTGCTGCTGCTGCTACTGTGCACAGCACAGCAGCTGCTGCGCGCTACTGCCCCCGCGGTTCGCTGCACGCCTCGCTCCACACACACACGAACACGCACAGATATATACGTATATATATATACAAACATACATATAGATATATATATATACACAACTATATATATACTCACACACACATACGAACATATATACTTACACACACACACTCATATGCACAAACACACACACTTATACATATATAAACACATATCTATATATATATATATATATACACACATAACTATAACTATATATATATATATATATATATATATATATATATATATATATATATATATATATATATATATATATATACACACACACAACCCTTATATATATATCTACACACACACATATATATATATATACATATACACACACACACTCAAACATATATATATACACTCACTCACACACACCATCACACACACACACACTCTCACAAATACACAACCACACACACAAATATATATATATATATATATATATATATATATATATATATATATATATATATATATATACGCACACACACACACACACTCTCACACACCCTCACACACACACTCTCACACACACTCACATATATATATATACACATATACAAATATATATATATAGAAACACACACACAAATATATATATACATATATACCTATATAAACACAACACACCCAACAACGCACACAACACTCCACCAACACGCGCCCAACAACCCCTACACGCACAAACTCATAAATATATATAAAATATAATCCGAGAATTCTAGCACACACTCCCCAAAGCTAACCCAACGCGCGCACAAGCCCGAAACTAGAAAACCACGCCGAAATGGCCGTTCGGTCATTTCGACGAACACGCGGTGTCATGTTCGAAAAACCTCCTGAAACGCACACCAAACCAACTCAGAATCGGCCCAAAATTTACCCACGGGTTCTAAACGATGTCTAGATCCTAAAAAAAATACTAACGCATCGATTCTAGGTCCGTGGCAAAAACGCACACGTACTTAGAATCGACGACGACGAAAACCCCTAAAATGCCCGAAACGCCCATTTCTCCGCGATACGGCTTCACGTGTCCGAATGGAGACACGCACTAACCCTCAAGACACCCGACAATGTCTACCTAGGTCCGCCTAACCTAGGGCACCACCCAAAATTGGGCCAATCTCGGATTCCACCCGAAATTGACACAAAACCTAGTGTCAAAGTCTCCAAACACAACCAAACTAGTTCCAACTTCCTCCCACGGGTAGTCCTAAGGTCTAGGAAGGTTCTAAACTATTAATTATACTATATAAGAGTAATTAGCAAGGGAAAAGTCAGGGTTTATCTCTTGGAAGTTGGAATCCCAAGGCCAAAGTCTCCAATCCACTTGAAATCACCTCCCTCAAGCTCCAAGCCTCCAAATCTAGCCTCCACACCAAATCTAAGCTCTACCCACCTAGTTTGGAGAAAAATGTAGGGTTAGGGTTAACAACCATGAAGAATAGAAGAAGAAAGAAGAGAAATAGTGTACTTACTTGGAGTGGAAAGAAGAAAGGAAGAAGAAAGAAGTAGTGGAGAAGAAGAAGAAGAAGAAGAAGAAGAAGTAAAGAAGAAGAGAATGGGGCTGCTGGAGCTGCTGTTAGGGCGGGTAGGAGTCGGCCACACACAAGAAAAGGGGTTTACAAAGTAGGAAATTACCAAAATGCCCTCTTCTAACTTGGGTTTTAGGTTTCGGGTTCCAAAAGCACTCAAACTAACTCCTAATCTCTCCAACTAACCCACTAAAAATATAATAAATATTCTAAACCCAAAAATAGGTCTCACAAGGGTGTAGGTTGGGTCGGACATGGGTCCACTAGGGTCTGATATGGGTCCAGGCTAGCTAAAACCCTAAAACAATCATAGAAAAATAATACAACCACTAATTAAATATAAATACAATTAATTATAAATAATACACAATTAACCAAATTAAAATAAAAAAATACCCGGCTCAGGAAATGGGGTGGTAACAAGATAAGACAAAATCAGACATTATGTCAAAAAGCTGTTTCTTGCACAGGGCTCGAGGCATATCTCTGCATTTAATGCACGAGATTTATTCTTTGACTGAGAAAGCTAAAGCTGTGACAAATACGCTCACATCACATATCCTTACATTTTATGCCTAATCAGGCTACTCTACACTGGTTATCTATTATCAAGTTTACGTTGCAGTAGTTTCCTACATGGCTTGCATGACGTGTCATACGTAGATTGAACGTGGGTAGCAGTTGTCATAACCGCAGCATAAAGGAGGCAATCTTCTTCATATTTTGGCTTTTTACGCCAACAGAACAGTCTTTTGACTTTTACGCCAACAAGACAGTCAACTGGCTTTTATGCCAACAAGGCAATCATTTGGCTTTTACGCCAACTAGGCAGTCTTTTGGCTTTTACGCCAACAACAGTCATTTGGATTTTACGCCAACAAGGGTAAAGGATTTTTGGCGTAAAACTTTGTTTTATCCAAACATAGGATGGTTGAAGGGAAGAATGAGATTTTAGTCAAGTGTGGATGAGATCCTTATACTCTATTCCTATACGCATGCTTGTTTGGTACAGTTACGTAACCAAGACAATATATTCTTGACCTGCTTGGGCCACCACCAAAAATATATCACGCCCCAGTCCCAAAATACGTAGGACTAGGAATACGTAACACGCCCAGCCGTATGTATACTAACTTCCAATATATGGAAACCATATACACACGTACGCTGTTCATGAATATCCAATCCACAGTGGTAATATACTGTCACAACAAGTCACACACAATCTATATCTCATCCACAGCACAAATAATAAGTAGGAATAAAGAGCTGAATAATAACTGAATATCAAGATGAGTATCAAGTCTGATAGTCGGATGGAAACAAATCCACTATACAACAACTATATTATAGTAGCAACAAGGATCTCTAAACAGTGGTAATATATCACAGATACTCCGAAGGTAAGACCTTCTCAGTCTGGTAAGTAGTGTCAGGTCTAGGTTCGTACTACTACGGGTACTCCTGCTCGTCCATATCTGGAAAGGGATCAGGTCCTCAGAGGGACATAACAAGATACATAATAACATGCCAATAAGTACTGAAAAGTAAACATCAAGTTGGTCGCCTAACCGTCTAAGTGAATGCAGTTTGAGAACAACTTTCCAACACGTGGGCTATCTGGCCAATAATGGGATTGACATGATTCTCTCGGAGAATCAGGGGCCTACAAGCATGTCGTCTTTTGAATGACAGTGGCCGCCTGTAATAAATGGGGTCATCACCGCCCGTATCTCCAGTGGAGCTTCCGGGTTACAGAAGAAAAAAGTACAAAGGAGCCCAAACGCCTTACTTATTATTCTTTCCACCCCATGCTCTAGGCATGCCATATCCATGACACAATAAAACCTCTAAATAACTGTCAGGTCTACTAGCATACAAAGTTTCTATCAGCAGTCATCCCTAATGCATGGCTCATACGTACAGGAGGCCAGACCTGTCACGCAGTCCGTGATCTATATGAGACTCATAATCTCGTGTAACAACTGTGTCACGGCCAATAAAACATGATAATAAGGTAGTCTCATAAACTAGGTCAATGTAAATGCATAAATAAAAACATATTGCAATGACACTGTCGCGCATGCAACATATGGAATAAGAATAACAGTATAATGGCAAGGTATACTTGTCGAGCAAGAGTTCTGTAAAGTGCACGTCCAAAATAGTGTTAAGTTTGGTGGAAGAATTGGAGTTAGGGTTTGGGGTGTACTGCATGAAATATATATAGGAAAAGAAGTCGGTTTCCGCGGGGGGTAGTTTAGTATTTAGTTGTTTCAAAACCACTGCTACTGCTGGTTTTCTTTCTTTCTCTTATTTTGGGTTTCGGTTGAGGAGAGTTTAGTAATAATAGAGTTAAGAGGCGGTGGAATATGAAGGCTCACATGCGCGGAGAAGGGAAAGAGAAGTTGGTTTTTGCTACTACTGCTGTTGATATTTTCTTCTCCTTACGGGTCCGGGTTCAAGCGGGTAGGGTAGGCTAAGGGGTTTGGATTTTGGGTAGAGATCCAATAGGAATTATATATATATATATATATATATATATATATATATATATATATACACATCTGTTAATAGAATATTTTAAAAATTATATTGGTGCATACCATTAAGCTAGCAACAGTCCAAAGGGTCTCCTACATGGAATAAATTAGGAAAAAATTATAATATCTCCATAAATCCTCTAAATGCTCAAACACCTAAAAATAAAATCTAATAAAAATCTATTCTCTCTATTTAGCTCATAATTACTATAAATAATTAATACAATTTTCAGAATCAGGGGTTTTACACCTATGGTATGACGTACTTGATAATGCAAGCACGATGATATATAGGGTCGCGATATCAATCTCTAGTGACGTTACATAACTCCGCGTACGATGTTGACACCCGAATCTTATTCATACGCTAAGCAACGTCACACGGTCCTAGGTTGAACAGATATAGCACATAAATAAATCAAGATAATAATATGAAGCAGGTACTGCAAGATTGGCAAGGTACACTTGCTTGGGGTTTGATTTCCAACTGTTGCTCTGGTATCAGTGGGATCTGCAGGTACTCCTCCGGTTGCTGAAATAAATGTTACCATCATGCTCAAAACACATCAAATAGCTAGAATTGCCTGTCCATAAGTCCAATTTGGATACAGGGGCAAAATTGACAGTTTCTGGTCAAAGTGGGGTCCACATGTGGCCCACTTCGCATCGAAAAATGTGTTAGAGACAAAGTTCTCCAAATTCATCAAACTTAGTGTCTACAAGTCCAAAATGATGATACGAACCAAATGGAATATCCAGAACTGGATTCCGATGAGCCGATCACAAAATTGCCCATCAAGTATAGCCGTGGGGCACACTATGCGGGATTTTGTCAACGTTCTCATAATTGAACCAAACTTGGGTCACAGGACCAGCGTATTGCTATGAGTCTGATGGCGCAAGTTTCGTTTCAAAATTATGAATGTACACGAAGTTACAATGAGTTTCAGAACAGGGCCGATATGGGGTGTTATCGACGGATATGCGTTGATTCCGGTGTGCATGCACATCCAAATTAACTTTTGTAAAATCCCACACGTTCGTATTAAAAGTACGCACCTTTCGGTAAAGTTTGCACACGACCAAGTCGTCTCGTTTAGCGGAAAGCATCCAGTTCCAAAAAAATTAGGATTTTAAATAACCAATATTTTGGTCATTTTCACCCTCGAATAAATTATAAACTACAACTCAATAAAATAAAATAAAATAAAATAGGGTTTTAAAACTTGGTTAGGTGGCCTAAATATCTATTCAGATAAATTTTAGAATTAGTTAACAGGTTGTATGTAAAATGGTCATGAACTGGGGAGTTCGGAACAAATTCTAAATTTTTAGAAATAAGGGAATATTTTCCTATTTTTGCATCGCAGTTTGCGACCTATACAGAACACGATACCCCGAATAATTTGTATGAGTTTCGAGAGGGTCACGAGATCTACGCGTAGGATTTGACAAAACAAGATACGGATCTCCGGACAGGGAGTTACGCACACGGGAAGACAATTACCTCGATGTTGACGTTGGCGACAGGATGATGCGGCGAGGCACGGTGGCGGGTTGCTGCACGTCGGCGGCTGCTGGTCGGCTCTGGAATCGGCGAGGAGGTCGGAGTCGGCCGAAGGATGATCGCCGGAGCTCGGGTGCCCGGGGGAGTCGGGTCACGACGAGGGTGGTCGACTGTGGGGAAGGGGTTCGGTGAAGAGGAGGCGACGGAGGCACGGGAACCGGTTGGCGGCACTGATGGTGGGCTCAGGGTTCGCCGGAGGGTCAAGGTTTGTGGCGGATAGACGATGGAAGTGGCCAGAGGCTGATGGCAGTGGTGGTGAATCGTTGGGTGGTCGGATCTAGGGTTTAAATAGGGGCGGTCGGTCGTTGACGGGGAGAGGAGAGATCGGGAAGGTGAGGGGTTTCAGCGGTCACCGGTCGGGGAGAATAGCGGACAGCGGTGGCGGGTCGGAGAGATGGGCAGCCGGCGGAAGACGACAGGGCGGCGGGTGAAACGGCCAAAAATTGGAGGGACGCGGCGGTCGGGGTTGGGGAAAATTAGGGGTTACTGTAGCTTCAGGTTAATGGGTCGGGTAGTGGGTCGAGTCGGGTTCTGGGTTCGGATCCGACCCAATCCAATAGGGTACGGGTCGGGCACGGGTTAGCGGGTACGAGTTTTGGATCCGACCCGACCCGCTAGGGTTTAGTTTGGATCAGTTTAATAAACCGGTTGGTTTAGGTTGGTTTAACCCGGTTTTATTTTGTTTACCTTAAAACATTATTTTTAGCCATTTAAAAATAGTTTTTGGGTCCAATAAATTTTAGAAAAATTATAGTATGTCTAATATTTTATTTTACACCCAAAAATATTATTTTCATAATATTTTAATAATTAATAAATCACATAATTTATTTAATACCAGAAAATATTTATTTTAATTATTTAAAAATCTCAGAAAAATCCCGAAAATTTATTTTTAAAAATCTAAAAATTTTTGGGTGTTTACACATTGACAACTATTTGTGATTGATCCTAGGGAAGAATGGATTTAGTGACCTGACCTTGTGCTAGACATGACCATATGCTAGGAATTGACTATTTCATAAATGACTAACCAGCTAGGTGCATAACATGAGCTACGTGTTCCAATATGATCAAGACTTATGTGACCCATTGATTAGTTGGTAATTTAACTCGAATACTTGTATCTGTGCAGATACAATTTTCTACGTGCTATGTGTTACATGATCAATATGCACTGAGGTACGATATAACTTGCTATGTGCTATATGATTACATGTTTTGTGTTGTGCATCGAGAATGCCTCCTATACTACGCGATATGTGATTGTTTGCGAAGAAAAGTTTATATAAAACTTTTTTATTACAAACTATTGAAAAGAAAGAAAAGTAAAAAAAAATGCTAAATAGGAATCTAAGTACATTTGATTCTAGAAAAGTATAGCTGTAGAGATCTGAACTGCAGACGATCGCTTTACTCCTTGGACCACTCGATGACGAAGAAATGCACACAACGACAAAGAAATATTGGGAATGCTGTAAAAAACTTGGAGAGTTGAACAATAAGAAAGCTTTCGCAATAATGACACAAAAAGCTTTTATTTTTCTCCTTCTGTTCTTGAATTTTAAAGACTTGAGAATTCTAGCCCATTTCTCTCTCTGTCACTGTGTGTGCTCCGTAATGGATGTACCTATCCTACTTTTATAGAGTTTAGGAGCGATTGTGAGAATGTGCGTGGACTTTTGACAGTCTACACTATTTTACCATTGTGCAGGCACTTTTGGTGGACTAACACCCCACGTTCTGAATGAGTGGGTGCACAACTCGCTACCTGCTTGACACGTAGCTTCCTTTACGAGGAAAGCATAGGTCATAAGGCACAGTTATTTGTACACTTTTTATGAGAAGCATGGTATATAAGACACGCACTCATAGCTGCTCACTGTTAGTTAGAATAGTATGCGCACTTTAGAAGTAGTCTGGAGACTGGCGCACTTTTGGAAAGATTGGCTATACAAGTGCTCTTTTAAAGAAGTAGCCGTGATGGTGCACTTCTGATAAAATTAGCCATGATGGCGCGTATTTTAGAAGTTGGTACAATGGCGCACTTTTGAAAAAGTTGGCACAATGGCACACTTTTGAAGAAGTTGGCACTACGGCACACTTTTGAAGAAGTTGGCTCAACGGCATAATTTTTGAAGAAGTTGGCACACTGACTGGGTCGCTAAACGACAACCTGGGTCTACATGCCGCAGCACATCTATAATGTTGACTTCTGACTCTTTGATTTCTGCATCTGTCAGCTGTCAATCCGTTACAATAACTGCTGGAAGAGAGTGCGCATCTTTGAGTGTTTATACGCCAACATTCATAACATTAAGAAAGTACACCATAATGAAAAAGTACGCCATCTTCTGAAGTTTTAAGTGAGTGTACCAAAGTAAGAAAGTGCGTGTCTTCCTTCTGAAACAAGTAGATGGTGTGCCATCCTCTAAATAGAGAGAGAGTGTGATATTCTTCCTCTGTTGGGTTTATTTGTAGAAAACTCTGTTATCCCTTTGAAGCACAATTTTTATGCTTCTACAATACCCTCTTCAAAGTTTTTGAATTCGTTCAGATGAACTCAAAAATACTTTAAATTAGAAGCATAAAAGTTGTTGAGATATTTATGCGCGCACTTAAGGTAGAATCCTAAAAAAATTGCTAACGTGGTTGTAGGTCTGACATGCACGTATCTTGTCAATTTATTATTTTGACTTGTTCCTTGGTTTGATACGGTCTTTAAGGAGATGCAAAAAGCTTTTTCAAGAATAATTTTCGAGGGCTATGCCAGACTTGGCATGTTTTCTCCTACAAATAAGCAAAAAAATTCACCAATACTCCCAAATTTATCTCCTTTTTGCTGTGAGACTTGAGTATGGTTATTGTTAAGTGTGGGCATAAGAAGGTAACCGAAATAGTATGGTACTACTGGCTTTGCTTGCCACCGAGAAGACGCAAGAGGAGATGCTTCCCAAAGATGTTGCTGTTGAGATCTTTGTGCGATGGAGCATGGAAGGATATCATAGGTATCGTTGTTCAGGTTGAACTAATAAATTATCCAGAAGACTATTCGTTGTCTTCAAACCCAGCTCGCTGGAATTACTCTCTTAATATGGACCCTGTGTTGATTACATGGTTGGGATTGGAATCCCCAACTGAGACTTCTAGCCATGGCGGAACAGGTTCGTTTGACTCGCCATGTCCTCCATCGAGTCAGGACAAAAATGGGTCTGTGCTAATTTAAACAGGCCCAGTCCTGTGTAGCATCCTCGATTGTCCACAGCACGAATTTCTTTTCCAAGTACTGTGGTTTGCACTGAGGAGCTCATTTCTTCTATGCCTTAACTCATCTGCATCGGGAGCAGATGGGACACAGAGATGGGGATAGCTCTGTGATAGTTCTCCATCATATAAAAATTCGGATATAATAGATTTACATATGTATAATCATGATTTTTTGAATAATAATCTAGGTGTGATAGATTTCCATCATATGTAATCATGATTAAATATCAATATAATTGTTTTGTCTTTATTGTGTTGTATTGCTGATGAATGATTCTTATTGTTTTCACCTCCACAAAAATGTACTTTGAAACGGATCGAGTATTGCATGCACTACGTCTCTTCTATCATCCAAATAGTGTGCATATTTACGCACAGTTATTCCAACTAACTGATACGCGTATTCTATTTTGCGTATTATAACACCTCTTCTGTCAATAAGATAATGTGTACATGTGGGAATTTCTAACTCAATATGCAAAATTTCAACTGTCGCCTCATTTTACTGAAGAGGTGCGCGAAACTCTGAACCGTCACTTTCCTCTATACAAATAATATAGTTGCTTGTTCGATTCTTCACTTCTCCATGCAAACCTGTCTTCGTTTTAATGGCTTCACAAGATGTCTTTGAGAAGATAATTAAGGAGGTTGATGGATTGACTGCTCCTTTACCGGTTGGGATTAACCCTGGTAGGACTTCCATTATTTCTATGGTGTTCTCTATGAAAGAGAAGGAGGGATTGGTCCCTATTAATACTAGTGGAGCAAATATTTTCTAGAATTCTGTTGGTACTTCCTCGAATAAACTCACCTTATTTTGGACTGATGTTAACGATTCTCTTACTCCGTCTGTTGTCATGGAGGAACAAGAAGATTAGGCCAGAATAATGGCTACCCATCGAACATTTGCATATTTTGACGTCTGTATCTTTCATGCTCTTACAATATTTCTAAACAATTTGGAAGATTCTGACCCATTTTCTCCTTAAGTATTTGTATTGTCCTTTCCTCATTTTCCATCAATAAAAAAAATTATTTTACCTTAGTGATACTTTCAAATCGAGACCCATTGAATATATATATATATCTGCTCAGAGGTATTATGGACATGGCAGAATGACTCTGTAGGGGAATTTGGTAGATTTATCACTCAAGGCATACTCATGCTGAGTACAAATGATAAATTTTATGGGATGCAATACTATCAGAGGTGATATGGACGTGTTATCTCACTAGTTTATTCCACTGGAGAAGAGAAGAAAGAGTAGTTCAAGGGTGAACTATTGTATTCTCTTTAAGAGATAATAAATAAAATATGATTCAGAGGTATTATGGACATGAATCACATTACACTTATTGACTGGTGAATAAGCATGTGAGATTATTTCCATCCTAACTAGGGATCAGGAATAGGATATCCTTAAAAAAACTGGGCTTTAAGAATAGAATATCTTTGTTGGAGAGAATCGTTTAGATGATCTCAACGGGAGTGTTCCGTTGGATCTGAGTTTTATCCCACTGGGGACTTTGAGGACCCTTTACCCATTTCTTATTCAAGAATGAATATAGGTAATAGTTCGAGAGGCCGTGTAGACTATAAGTTGCTGGTGATTAAAGATGTATTTAATGTACATCTAATTTTAATCTGCTGGAGATAGAGAAGAATATGTCGTGCTTAGACAAAATACTTCATGAGGAATTTATCGTTGATAGGCATCCACTACAAGAAAAATAGCTTTTTTTGACAGTTTTTTTCCGTCAAGATAGGGTTTTCTTGACGGTTCTGGATCCGTCATCTAGGCCAGAGTCAAGAAAAGTCTCACATTTTCTTGACGGTTTATGGTTTTGTTATCATGATAGTTTTAAGCCGTCAAGTAAGAAAACTTTTTTGACGGTTTTAGCCATTAAGAAAACACAACAAAAAACTGTCAAGGTAGATAAAAATATTTCTTGACTGTGGCCTAGATGACGGTTAATAACCATCAAGAAAATTATTTCTTGACCCAAAAAAACTGTCAAGAAAAACCTTTTTTTATTTGTAAAACCGTCAAGAAATAATATTTCATAAAAGAATTCAGATATTTGTTGACGTTTTATACCCATCAAGAGAAGCTAATTTTTGTACAACAAAAAATATGTTTACAATTATATATCAAACACACATAATATCAATATAATCTAGAATATTCCAAACATTAAAGAACATAATACACAATTTTTATATTAACAAATCCACATTGGTACACCACAAACATCCAACCACATCCAAAAAACCAAAGTATATCATTTTTGTCCAATATCTTAAACATCCAAAATCTATTTATATAAGTAAACCAAAATACATGTACATCAGAACCCGGAGCACATCCCTCACATCACAGTACAACCATCATTTTCCAAGTAGTTCCTGAGAGATCAAGAGAAATAAATTTAATCAATATGTGTTTGTACAAACTAATATCAACAGTATTAGAGAACAACAAGCATAACTATATCATATAAATATGATGAAATGATCTAAGCTATAATATCTTAGTTGTTGAAATATCAAAAAAGGATCAGAAACTAGACATTGTCAAGCTACCATCAGGAATAATATAAAAAATTTATTTACATGGATGTAGATCAATGTTTCATGATCATGAAAAAAAAGAAGACATTAACACTTAAAAAAAATTAGCAACCAAAAGTTACCAACCTGACCATTCACTCCATCAAAAAAAATTATACTTCAGATTTTGATGTGAGAACTGCTCAAAAGGGATTAAATAAAATATGCCTAAATAAAAAAATTGCTGAAGAGAATTTAAATAAAAATAGAGAGACATTACCATCGCAGAGACATACAACTTGATAGGGTAAAAAGATCCTTCAGGAAACTAAGTGAAACATAAATGTCCAGATCATAAAATATGTCAAAATCATAAAATTTGTCCAGATATTTATTCAAAATAAAGAATTTAAATAACTTTCCCTAGAAAGTTTTTGCAGTCTTACACTTCCAGTGTCATTGACAATTGATTATAGAAATGTCATGTGAAATTCTAAGTTAAAAAGATCCTACAGGAAACTATGACAGTACAACCAAGTATATCTAGTATACATGTATTTACCTCAACAAGTAAAAAAGCTCAGGTAAGAAAGAAATTGGCATTGTTCAATCAAGTGGACTAAGTTGCCAATGTATTGTATGCAGAATATATACTCATTATAACTTAAGGTATATCTTATATCAGTCTTTTCCTCTAATGATGATTGAAACAAGGAATAAAGATAAACAAGGAAATATAAGTAATATTTTAGAATTGTACAAACCGTAACTTGTAATTTTTACCTCTCAATGAGTGAGCTAAAAGTTAGGAAACAGGAAAATACATGTACCAGATTTCACAATATTAAACATGATGGTAGAAGATTAAGAAGGGAATAAAGATAAACATACCAATAAGTTGTAGCCCACTGTAAACTCCCTCACTCAAAATTAGGCCTAATTCGCTTAGATAGTGAAATTAGGGCTAGTTTGAACCAACAAAATTTAGAACACGTCATTTGATTTAATTATGCAATAATTTATATCGTGTAGCGCACCTTACCGTTGTTTCGAAAATTGGAGTACCTCACTAGCCATTGCCTATCTACAAACTTCACAACCTCATCTTGGGCATGTCCACCTACTATTCTGACCCTTGTGCAACTTATAATATTGCTCTCTGATGCTATATTTTAGCCGCACAATAAACGTCACGGAAGTTATTTCTTAAATTCGAAATAAATTCCAATTTTGTACCCTTGTGCGTCCCAATCGAAATTGGAGACACAATCTTGACCGTTTTGTGCAATCCGAATTTTATTAATATTCTATATTGTACCCTCTACGTCCTTACACTTGTGCCCCACCTAATTTTAATCCCATATACTCCTAATTAATTCTAGAATATCGTGCGCGTTCGATTTAATTAATTAAATCTAATTTTCGCCTTTGTGTAATTTTTTAATTGATGGGGGGCTTTTATGAAAAAATGCATTGAGGTGTCCCCACCATTGGACAATTCATAAAGAAATCTACTTTTCCCCTTCATAGGAATTTTTCTATAATTTTTTGGATGTGCAAACGCGCAACATCGCCTTGTTATTTTAATCCAATTCTTACATTTAAACAATGTAATTGTAGCCTCCAAAGCATCCCCATGTGAGCCCAATACCCAAGCCCAATGAATGTTGACCAAGCCCTAATTCTTAGGTCAACCCAAACCAAAATTTTACATGTATAAATATCTCCTTCTCTTTTGTTTTTTTCCAAAATCTCAAAACCTAAATCACCCTAAACTTCTATAGCCGACTCCCCATCCCTGAGCACCCCTCATCCCTGCCATCCCCGCCGGCCTCCTCGCCGGAAAAGTCCCCAGCCACTGTGACCTTCCACCTTCAGCACGACACGTCGGATCCCTACTCTACGAGCCGCCGGACTCCAGCAGCCTCACCACGGTCAACCCCCATGGCCGGAGACCCGTCCCTTCTCCTCCCTCGACTCGGCCATCGATCCCGACGGTACAGCGCATGCGACCCCCGCCGGCGGAGTCGACCGTACCCCACTACCATTAAACGACTGCTCTCCTCCGCTGCACCCAGTCCTCTACCAGCCACCACCGTCGAGTCCTCCAACGACCCCGCTGCTCGCAATCCCGCCGGTCTTGACTCGTCTTCCCCGGTGAGCACGACCCAGCCAAAGCTCCGCCTCGTCGACGTCTTCCTCCCTGAGCATGACCTGGCCGGATCTCCTTCTCTCCCTCCAGGCATTCTTCTCCTCCTCCTCCTCCTCCTCCTCCTCCTCGACGGAGTCGACACAGCGGCCACATCCCCGCTGCACATCCTGACTCCGCCTGAGCCAGCAGTCGACCACACCATCCTACGCCGGACCACCCTCCTCTTCCTGCCTGAACTCCTCCGCGAGCCCACGCCAGACTGACCCGCATCCCCCTCCTCTTCCTATTCTTCTTCTTCCTCCTCTTCTCGGCACAGGAGCCGGAGCAGCCTCACCGGAGCCCGACGAGCCATTCCCTGCTTCCTGAACTCCTCCTCCTGCTTCTCTCTCTCGACCCATCACCCCGGCCAATACTACCCCATCACCGGTGCCGCACCTCCCTGCTCTATGACCTTGTCCTCCGCTGGCCGGACAGCCCCCCCGGCTGGCCGGACTCCGGTAGTCCACCACTCACCACCACCATCATCATCTCAATTCATCATCATCATCCCATCATCATCATCGTTGTCGTCATCTCACCATCATCGCATCGTCGTCATCTCATCACCATCATTATCGTTGTTATCTCAGTTCATCATCATCGCATCATCGTCATCTCATCATCGTCATCATCATCAGTATCACTTCATCATCATCGCATCGTTGTTATCTCTTTGTCGTCATTTCTAGCAACTCACCATCGTCAAACACCATCGCCCTTGTCATCATCATCAGCATCACTTCATCATCATCTCAGCATCTTCATCATCTTCACTATTCATTTATCATCATCATCGTCTCATAATCTTCATCATCATCCAATCATCAAAATCATCACATCAACATCATCTTCACCATTAAACCATCATCCTATCGTCATCATCACCTCATCGTTACTCCACCATTCATTTATCATCATCATCACTGTCGTCCTCACCATCATCGTCGTTATAGTCGTCACCATCGTCATCATCATCGTCAACCTCACCATCGTACCCGTGCACGTACTCCGAGGTATGAACCTGTTTGTCTTCTCCTTTTTATGTATGTTCGTGTGTGCGCCAATAGGACATTACTATTTCTGTACCACAGTTAGCAGATAGCAGACCTTGAGTCGGTAAACCCAACTCGCGTTCGTGCATGTACACGAACGCGTACGCGGACATTATTTAATCTAGTATATGTATAATAAGTTAATCATTAGCATATTATTAATTAGTATATATTTATGTACATATTTAATATGTATTCCAATAATTATGTAAATAAATTGCTGGTTATATTATTATATAAATATGAATATATATGTAAGTAAATGCTAATTAATAGTTGTGACTATATACGTATGTATTATACAACCCTAGGACACCATGGACAGTTCCGTACTTACCTTGACCATGTTGACCCAAAGAACTTGTGAATTGCCTGCCTTGCGTACATTAACGTACTGGCGTAGACACCTGTCAGATTACTGACTGATTGTGTACGGTACTTGAAGACGCGACACCCGCATAATTCAACGCGTAATTGACCGTGTTAGATGACTAGTGTACCCCTAGTGTACCCCCTGAGTCCAGTATAAATGTGGTTGTGTATGTGCTAGTGTAATGACTAATGATTTTATTGCATTATATTATGTTTACATAGGATATTGGATTTATTCTGTGCGACTTCTGGAGCAGGTTATTGGTACATTGCAGCTTTCTTGCCAGGCAAGTATACCTTGCCATTGTACTGTTATTCATATTCCATATGTTGCATCCATCTTTATTTTCTGTCTTTAGTTCATATATTTTAACTGTTATATAAAATGCGCGCGACGGTGTCGTCGCGGTATATTTTTATTTATGTATTTGCATTGACCTTGTTTATGAGACTACCCCGTTATCATGTAGCATCTTTAGGTTCATTGGCCGTGACACAGTTGTTACACGAGTGTGAGTCTCATATAGATAACGGACTGCGTGACAGGTTTGGCCTCCTGTACGTATGGGTCGTGCGTTAGGAATAACTGCTGTTAGAAACTTTGCATGCTAGTAGACTTGGCAGTTATTAGAGGTTATCGTGTCATGGATGTGACATGCTTAGAGCATTGGGTGGGGAGAACAACAAGTACCGCATTTGAGCTCCTTTGCACTTTTCTCCTGTGTGCCCGGATTCTCCGTTGGAGATACGGGTGGTGATGACCACTATATATTATATTATTATCAGGCGGGCCTCCGGCGTTCGAAAGACGACGTGCCTTTTTAGGCCCCTGGATCTCCAAAAGAGAACCATGCCAAATCCCAATTTTCAGCCAGATAGCTCACTTGTGGGGAAAGGTGTTCTTAACTGCATTCATTTAGACGGTTAGGCGACCATTGGATATTTATTTCAGTACTTTATTAGCATACTTTTATATATCTTGTTATGTCTCTCTGAGGACCTGGCCCTTCCAGGTGTATCTGTTATTGAGTATTCGTAGGAGCGCAGATTTGGATGATTACTTATGTTTCGAGGATGTCTTCTCTTCGAGCCGTGATCGATAGCTGGTATTCTTATATTGTGTTAGTTGTGTTGTACTTATATTGTATTTGTTCTGACATTCGAGTTGGTAGTGGATTTGTTTCCATCCAACTATCATCCTTAGATACTTCTTATTGCAATCTAGTTTCATAAGTACTGGTTAGTATTTGTATTTGATTTTCGTGGATGAGATTTAGATTATACCCTGTGACTTGTAATACATTTTATACCACTCGTGGATTTGATATTCATATTATAGCGTACGTATGGATTTTGTTTCCATATATTGGAGTTGGCTGGCATGCTTACGTGTCCTAGTCCTACGTATTTTTGGGACTGGGGCGTGACATGTTTTTGTGGTGGCCCATGCAGGTCGAGAGTATATTGTCTCGATTACGTTACTGTACCGGACAAGCCTGCACCTAGGACTAGAGTATAGGATCTCATCCACATTGGTTATGACTCATCCTCTTTCCAATCCATTCCATTTGAATAATTTGCGTCATGCTTGATTCCTGTACTTCCCTAGTAGTTCTTTGAGAATAGCCTTCTGCTAGAATATAGGAACCCCTATTATTAGGATGACAATTAGGATAGCACACCTATTAAGAATACAATGAGAATATAGACATACCACTAAGTTTAGAATATCTAGCGAACCCTAGAATTTCTTATCTATAGATTGGTTTACCATTACCCCCTTGATGTATTATGAAGACTTGAGAGTAGTATAGACGCTACTAGAGTTAGTTAGAAGTTTACCATAATGTTTGACCCTAGTATTGAGGAACCAATAGAAAAACAAAATTGAATATTAGGACTGAACCTAACCTTCGCAGTTAGATAAGTATTAGAGAACTATAAATTTAGATTCTTGTCTTGAGATAAGCAGACAGTACCTTAGAAAGTCAAGAGTAATGCATAGAATATCTTCCTAATCATAACTCAAACACAGAGACTAGCACCCCACTCCCCTTTAGAAAACCATGATACTATCTAGAGCCCTCTATTTTAAATTCTTATATACCTTGTTCCTCTGCGACCTTAGCGTTCGCTAATTGCGCGACGACTAAATTTTGTTCTTCTATTCTTCATCTTTCAACTCGTGCCACTTGACACCTCTGATTATAGACCAAGTGGTCGTATTCTATGATAGGATATATATTTGCTAAAGTTATAGTTGTAATCTTGAATTTTAAATTGTGTGCCTTGTAGTTAGAACCTGATAGTTGAGTTGTTCAATTAGATTGTGATGATTACCCCTAGTTGTAGATCACTTAATTTGTACCCTCACCTCGATATAAGTTATATTCCCTTCCCTTGAGACTAGTAACCTTTCTATTCTTGCTATTGACACTTGCTCTATAAGCACTAAGACTAAGGCTTAAGACGACCATGACCTATGTAATATAGGAAGATACCCTAATAAGTATCAAGACCCTTTCTCGTAGACCTTAACAAAAGCTTCTACTGTATCCTTAAGACCATTGCAAATAGTAGTTCAATTGTTATAAGTTATGTAGTATACCTCACACCCTAGTATCACATCGTCTTTTGACTAATTATTGAAGTGTAATTGAATGATATTAAATTGTATACTAGCATAATACGATAGTGTTTATTCAGACAATAGAATTTAGAGGTCCTTGCCCCTATTTGGTCGACTAGCGACTTAGACAAGGAGGTGGTATGATAACTGTAGAGATTGTAGAGTCTTTTATTATTGTTGCTTATTTTGTTTTTGTTTTTGTTTTTGTTTTTGTGAACTTGAATTAATTTGTACCTCCTTTCATCATCATTTAGCGTACTTATCTTTGTTGTACTACCTTGACTTATGCTGCTATTATAGCCTAGTTTTGCAAGCTTACTCTTCTATCGAGCTTGATCATGATATATGTATTAGTGGGTTAACACACTAATACATTTTAGAATCAGTGTATTAAGGTCTAGCTAACCTTAGTGCGCTTGATTCGCCCTTCATGATACTACTTTACGTAGATTGAGATAGGTAGTGATTAGTAGACGAATATACTTTCCCTAGACATGTCTGAGCGGATTGTATCGGTTACATAACTGTACTAATACGAGTATATGAATAGGAATTACCAAAATAGGATTCAATCCACAACTGCCTTGATAATTCCCATTTGAATTCTTTAAACGCCTTGATCCCGGTACTTCTATTCTATTACCTCTCCCTTGAACTCTTTACTATTGATCTCCACCTTCCCTTATTTTGGAAAGACGAAACCTCTTGCTTGGTATAAGTTTGATATATAGATAGTACTAGATATACCCCACATGCCAATCGCATTGTTGGTGACTATCTTTTAAGGGAATATCATAGATGATATGTTTGGTGTTAAAAAAAAAACTTGAGGATTAAATAGCATGATTAAATAATTTGGGGCATAGCTTTCTTAGATGTATAGCCTTAGATGATTGATGGATAAAATCTAAGTTGGGTAGAAGCTGCAATGTTAACTTAAGGAGAATTCTTTAGACTGTAATCGAGTGAGGTTAGATAAAGAAACCCTACCCTAGTTTTATTTCGAGGACGAAATTGTTCTAAGTTGGGTAGATTGTAAACCCCCTCATCCAAAATTAGGCCTAATTCGCTTAGATAGTAAAATTATGGCTAGTTTGAACCAACAAGATTTAGAACACGTCATTTGATTTAATTATACAATAATTTATATCGTGTAGCGCACCTTACCGTTGCTTCGATAATTGGAGTACCTCACTAGCCATTGCCTATCTATAAACTTCACAACCTTATCCTGGGCATATCCGCCTACTATTCTGACCCTTGTGCAACTTATAATATTGCTCTATGATGCTATATTTTAGCCGCACAATAAACGTCGCGGACGTTATTTCTTAAATTCGAAATAAATTTCAATTTTGTACCCTTGTGCGTCCCAATCGAAATTGGAGACACAATCTTGACCGTTTTGTGCAATCTGAATTTTATTAATATTCTACACTGTACCCTCTACGTCCTTACACTTGTGCCCCGCCTAATTTTAATCCCATGTACTCCTAATTAATTCTAGAACATCGTGCACGTTCGATTTAATTAATTAAATCCAATTTTTGCCTTTGTGCAATTTTTCAATTGATGGGGGGCTTTTATGCAAAAATGCATTGAGGTATCCCCACCATTGGACAATTCATAAAGAAATCTACTTTTCCTCTTCATAGAAATTTTTCCATAATTTTCTGGATGTGCAAACGCGCAACATCGCCTTGTTATTTTAATCAAATTCTTACATTTAAACAATGTAATTGTAGCCTCCAAAGTATCCCCATGTGAGCCCAAGACCCAAGCCCAAGGAATGTTGACCAAGCCCTAATTCCTAGGTCAACCCAAACCAAAATTTTACATGTATAAATATCTTCTTCTCTTTTGTTTTTTTTCTAAAATATCAAACCTAAATTACCCTAAACTTCTATAGTCGACTCCCCATCCCTGAGCACCCCTCATCCCTGCCCTCCCCGCCGGCCTCCTCGCCGAAAAATCCCCCAGCCACCGTGGCCTTCCACCTTCGGCACGACACGTCGGATCCCTACTCTACGAGCCGTCGGACTCCAGCAGCCTCACCATGGTCAACCCCCATGGCCGGAGACCCGTCCCTTCTCCTCCCTCGACTCAGCCATCGATCCCGACGGTACAGCGCAGGCGACCCCCGCCGGCGGAGTCGACCGCACCCCACCACCATTAAACGACTGCTCTCCTCCGCTGCACCCAGTCCTCCACCAGCCACTACCTTCGATTCCTCCAACGACCCCGCTGCTCGCAATCCCGCCGGTCTTGACTCGTCTTTCCCGGTGAGCACGACCCGGCCAGAGCTCCGCCTCGTCGACGTCTTCCTCCCTGAGCACGACCTGGCCGGATCTCCTCCTCTCCCTCCAGTCATTCTTCTCCTCCTCCTCCTCCTCCTCCTCCTCCTCGACGGAGTCAACACAGCGGCCACATCCCCGCTGCACATCCCGACTCCGCCTGAGCCAGCAGTCGACCACACCATCCTACGCCGGACAACCCTCATCTTCCTGCCTGAACTCCTTCGCGAGCCCACGCCGGACTGACCCGCATCCCCTTCCTCTTTCTGTTGTTCTTCTTCCTCCTTTTCTCGGCACAGGAGTCGGAGCAGCCTCGCCGGAACCCTACGAGCCATTCCCAGCTTCCTGAACTCCTCCTCCTGCTTCTCTCTCTTGACCCATCACCCCGGCCAATACCACACCATCACCGGTGTCGCACCTCCCTGCTCTATGACCTTGTCCTCCGCTGGCCGGACAGCCTCCCCCTCGCTGGCCGGACTCCGGCAGTCCACCACTCACCACCACCCCCATCATCATCATCTTAATTCATCATCATCATCCCATCATCAGCGTCGTTGTCGTCATCTCACCATCATCGCATCATCGTCATCTCATCACCATCATTATCGTCGTTATCTCGGTTTATCATCATCGCATCGTCGTTATTTTATCATCATCATCATCAGCATCACTTCATCATCATCGCATCGTCGTCATCTCTTCATCGTCATTTCCAACAACTCACCATCGTCAAACACCATCGCCCTCGTCATCATCATCAGCATCACTTCATCGTCATCTCAGCATCTTCATCATCTTCACCATTCATTTATCATCATCGTCTCATATTCTTCATCATCATCTAATCATCAAAATCATCACATCAACATCATCTTCACCATTAAACCATCATCCCATCATCATCATCACCTCATCGTCACCCCACCATTCATTTATTATCATCATCACTGTCGTCCTCACCATCATCGTCGTTATAGTCGTCACCATCGTCATCATCGTCGTCAACCTCACCGTCGTACCCGTGCACGTACTCCGAGGTATGAACCTGTCTGTCTTCTCCTTTTTATGTATGTTCGTGTGTGCGCCAAGAGGACATTAGTATTTTTGTACCACAGTTAGCAGATAGCAGACCTTGAGTCGGTAAACCCAACTCGCGTTCGTGCACGTACACGAACGCGTACGCGGACATTAGTCAATCTAGTATATGTATAATAAGTTAATCATTAGCATATTATTAATTAGTATATATTTATGTACATATTTAATATGTATATGTATTCCAATAATTATGTAAATAAATTGCTGGTTATATTATTATATAAATATGAATATATATGTAAGTAAATGCTAATTAATAGTTGTGACTATATACATATGTATTATACGACCCTAGGACACCGTGGACTGTCCCGTACTTACCTTGACCATGTTGACCCTAAGAACTTGTGAATTGCCTGCCTTGCGTACATTAACGTACTGGCATAGACACCTGTCAGATTACTGACTGATTGTGTACGGTACTTGAAGACGCGACACCGGCATAATTCAACGCGTAATTGACCGTGTTAGATGACTAGTGTACCCCCTGAGTCCAGTATAAATGTGGTTGTGTATGTGCTAGTGTAATGACTAATGATTTTATTGCATTATATTATGTGTACATAGGATATTGGATTTATTCTGCGCGACTTCTGGAGCAGGTTATTGGTATATCGCAGCTTTCTTGCCAGGCAAGTATACCTTGCCATTGTACTGTTATTCATATTCCATATGTTGCATGCATCTTTATTTTCTGTCTTTAGTTCATATATTTTAACTGTTATATAAAATGCGCGCGACGGTGTCGTCGCGGTATATTTTTATTTATGTATTTGCATTGACCTTGTTTATGAGACTATCCCGTTATCATGTAGCATCTTTAGGTTCATTGGCTGTGAGACAGTTGTTATACGAGTGTGAGTCTCATATAGATCATGGACTGCATGACAGGTCTGGCCTCCTGTACGTATGGGCCGTGCGTTAGGAATAACTGTTGTTAGAAACTTTGCATGCTAGTAGACTTGGCAGTTATTAGAGGTTATCGTGTCATGGATGTGACATGCTTAGAGCATGTGGTGGGGAGAACAACAAGTACCGCATTTGAGCTTCTTTGCACTTTTCTCCTGTGCGCCCGGATTCTCCGCTGGAGATACGGGTGGTGATGACCACTATATATTATATTATTATCAGGCGGGCCTCCGGTGTTCGAAAGACGACGTGCCTTTTTAGGCCCCTGGATCTCCAAAAGAGAACCATGCCAAATCCCAGTTTTCAGCCAGATAGCTCACTTGTGGGGAAATGTGTTCTTAACTGCATTCACTTAGACGGTTAGGCGACCATTGGATATTTATTTCAGTACTTTATTGGCATGCTTTTATGTATCTTGTTATGTCCCTCTGAGGACCTGGCCCTTCCAGGTGTATCTGTTATTGAGTATTCGCAGGAGCGCAGATTCGGATGATTACTTATGTTTCGAGGATGTCTTCTATTCGAGCCGTGATCGATAGCTGGTATTCTTATATTGTGTTAGTTGTGTTGTACTTATATTGTATTTGTTCTGACATTCGAGTTGGTAGTGGATTTGTTTCCATCCAACTATCATCCTTAGATACTTCTTATTGCAATCTAGTTTCATAAGTACTGGTTAGTATTTGTATTTGATTTTCGTGGATGAGATTTAGATTATACCCTGTGACTTGTAATATATTTTATACCACTCGTGGATTTGATATTCATATTAAGCGTACGTATGGATTTGGTTTCCATATATTGGAGTTGCCATATCCATGCGGCTGGCATGCTTACGTGTCCTAGTCCTACGTATTTTTGGGACTGGGACGTGACACCCACAAGCAAGATGAAAACAAACATAACATTCTAAAAGCTAATGTTTCCATAAATGAATAATAATTGGATTCAAAGACTAGATAGCGGTAAACAGTCTTCTTTTCTTTTGTTAGACTGATAGATATTCATGTTCTATACCTAATTTTAAGACAATATTCTTTATTAACTTAAGGTGACACATTATGGTATCTATCATTTTGTATCAGTCTTTTCCTCTAGTGATGATTGAAAACTTGGAATATCAAAGTTAATACAAATACAGATTTTAGAAATGTATGAAACCGCAACTTGTAATATTTTACCAACGAATATCTGTACTACAAGTTAAGAAGCAGAGGCCAATGTTGAAATCCTAGAGACCACTGCACAAATATTTTAAAAGCAGATACCACGCATGTCATCATGGTAAGAGACAAGAAAGTTTTCTTAAAATTATGTGCAAGTTAAACCACCAACAATTCACAATGCCTTGCGCAAATTTGAAAACAAAGCATTCTCATTATTATGTCTATTTCCCAGCATAGAAATATACAAAGAAACGAAGTCAACATAAATAAGTAGCAGTAAAGAAGGAAAGAAGTAAGAGAATATCACTTTTAGATAAATATAGAAAAAGGAAGCATCGCTTGAAATTAGAATTGTGTGCATGTAGAAAAAACTTACAAGATCTCCATTAGTAATTGCTTTAGACTGGATACCACCATGAATTTCACAGCATTTTATTTTTTTGCAGCATTCTTGAAAACAGAACATCAGGTGATTCAGATAATTCTTTCCTTGATGGCAATGCTACAATGACATCTGGTTCTAGCTTTAATCGATTTTCTAGAAGGCACTTTGATCATAAAACCAGTTCCCAACTTCCTTGGCAATTGGATGCAACATATATAAAAGATACATAAATTATAAAGGAAAATTAAAGAATGACTTGAAATAATATTGTTATAACTTGAGGACAACTAAAACCTGACAGTACAAAGAAAGTATGTTGTTGCATCGTAGTTCATGAGGTGTGTAGGGCTTACTGTCTTTTGGAGCTTGGGTGAACCCATTGCCAACCAAGTCCCTTGCCCCTCCGACAGGCGGTGGGCAAAGCATGAGTTTATGAACATGCCTCTAGTTTAAGAGTTCCCAATTTCATCCACTGCACTTAAGAACTCCTCCCTGAAACCTGCCATAACAAAATTAAGTATTACACTACTCGCACTGCAATTTATTAATATTTTCTTGAGCATACTGAATGACCTTGCAAGGTTTGAAGCTGAGTCAAAATTAAGTATTACACTACTCGCACTTAAGAACTTTTTAAGGAGTTTGATTATGGTTTTGTTGAAGGCTTCCGCTAAGCCATTGGCCGCTGGATTGTAGGTCGTAGATGCTATATTCTGGATTCGATTCTTATCACAGAATCGATAAAATGCTTGACTGGCGAATTGCGGCCCATTGTCATGTATTATCCTCCGGAGAACACCGAAACGATAGATAACATGGTGTTTGACGAATTTAATTATATTGGACGTCTTAACTTCGATGAGCGGGACTGCTTCTCCCCATTTGGAGAAGTAATCGGTTATTACAAGTATAAACCGATGTCCTCTAGAAGAAGATGGGCTGATCGGACCAATAATATCCATTCCCCAAGCTTCAAAAGGCCAGGAGGCAGATGTAGGGTGTAAGAACTATGTTGGTTGGTGGATAAAATCAGCATGGACTTGGCATTACTTGCACTTACGAGCGTAATCTACGGCATCTTCCACCATGGTAGGCCAATAATAACCCATTCTCCTGAGACAGTCTTATAATTTAGGACATGGCTGATGTGCTCCACAGATGCCATCATAAGCTTCACAGAGTAATTGTCTTGCTTTAAGGTTGGAAAGACAATGTAGCAACAATCTCTTATAAGAACGTCATAGTAGAATCAGAGTGAACGTCTTTTAATAGAAGTGGCTTCTTTCTGATTTTTTGGAAGAATCTCATAAGCAGCGTAGTTGTAAGCCCCCTAAATTTCAGAACTTTTAATTTGGATTTTCTGGAATTTTTCGGGATTTTTCTGTAATTAAAACCTAGGCATTTTGTAATTAAATGATTTTTAATTGCTGTTAAATAATATTAAAATATTATGGAAATAATATTTTATGGTGTAAAATGGAAAACTGGACATAGGGTAATTTTCCGAGAATTTATTGGACTCCGGAAGCATTTTTAAAGCCCTAAAAACTATTTTTAAAATAAACCGTATTAAACCCTGAAATAAACCGGGTTTATTTGAAATAAACCAAACCAAACCAAACCAAACCCGGTTCAGTTGAACCGAACCCAGTCTTATCGGGTCGGGTCAGATTTAAACCCGACCCGAAACCCGCAATCCAAACCCATACTTAAAAATAGCGGATCGGGTCGGATTCCTATTAAACCCGACCCGTTAACCCGAAACCCAATACCCAATCCGAAATCAATCCCTAACCCTAAACCTAGTCGGACTCCGACCGGCGGCTCCGCCTATTTAAATCCCTCGCCGCCGGCCGAAACCCTAACTCCCCAACGTCGCCACCGTCCCCCTCTCCTCGCCGTCCAACACCACCTGCAGCCCTAGCCGCTCGACCACCACCCAGCGGTCAGCCCCGCTCGACCCCACTCCGCCGACCATCTCCGCCAGCACCACCTCCCGTTCCATTTCTCTTCCCTTTCTCCCTCGTCTTCCTCAGCCTCGACCAGATCCCTCATCCGCCCTGACTCGACGCCGCTCGCCTCCGTCCCTCTCCCCGCTCCACCTACCTCGACGACTCCATCTCCCCAACCCTAGCCACCGGCAGCCGCAGACGAGCTTCCGCCCGAGCCGCTGTCCTCCGGCGAATCCCCCAGTCCCAGCCGCTGTGATCGAAACCCTAACCATAACCCTAGAACCTAAACGCGACACAGGACACGGACACAGGACTCCGACACGACTCGGACACGTGAGAATCGGTCTTCGCGGAGCCCTGTTCAGGTATTCTTCTCTCTCCTCGTAGCTCTGTTTCTCGTTCCGTCAATTTCATCGCGTAGCCTTCATGACCCCCTCGGTGCCCGTGCAACCCGCTCGGTGCATCGCGTCCTGTGGTGATCGCACACCGCGATCCAAAAACAGGAAAACAACGCCCCATTTTACCCCGGAACTGAGTACACCCCGCCAAACGGGACGACTTGGTCGCACGCGGTCTTTACCGAAACGTGCGCGACGTTGATACGGTCGTGTGGGATTTCGCAGAAGTTGATTCGGATGTGCGTGCACACCGGAATCAACGCGTATCCGCCGACACCGTCCCGTATCCGTCGATTCTGGAACACGCTGTAACTTTGTGTACACACGTCGGATCGAGACGAAACTTGCGCCATCGGACTCGTAGCAATATGCTGGTCCTGTGACCCAAGTTTGGTTCGATTCTGAGAACGTTGACAAAATCGCGTGTCGTGGGCCCCACAGGCCCCGCTCGACGGGCGATTTTGTGATCGGCTCATCGGAATCCAATTCTGGAAGTTCCGTTGGGTTCGTATCATCGTTCTTGACTTGTTGACACTAAGTTTGACGAATTCAGAGACCGTTGACCCTGACACGTTTTTCGGTGCAAAGCGGGCCCACATGTGAACCCCGTTTTGACCCGAAATTACCATTTTTGCCCTTGTCTCCAAATTGGACTTAAGGACAGGCGTTTCTAGCTATTTGATATTTTTTGAGACTGATGGTGATGTTTATTTCAGCAACCGGAGTAGTTCCTGTAGTTCCCACTGAGATCAGAGCTACACTTGGAGCCAGAACCCCAGGCAAGTGTACCTTGCCAATCTCTGCAGTTTGCTACTTATTTTCTTGACATATATACTTGTTGTACATGCTTAACCTAGGACCGTGTGACGTACTTAGCGTCCGATTATCAGTCGGGTGCCAACACCGTACGCGGTGTTGTGTATTGTCATTTAGAGATGGATATTCGTGACACTTTATATTCTCGTACTTGTCTTACCAAGTACACTTGACCCAGGACACTTGACACTATTCATGAGACAGGATTTTCCCGAGATATTCGTGGTGATTCTGTATAGGATACAGGACTTGACAGAGATATTATATTCTTAGATACTTTATGACTTGTGCATTAGTATGATCCCGCTGACATGGACATGAGACGTTATGGTCATGATATGCGTGGTTACATTGGGTGGGGAGAGATTTATCATACAAAAGGCTGATTATATATATATAATAATTTAATGGAAGTGCCTTAGTCTCTGGCGACAGAACTATGGTACCGTACTGGCCCTCGAGAGAATACTGCTATGGTTTCTATGACACTGATCCTGTAGTAGCCTCAGCCCGAGTATGACTAGAACTCTCAACTTGCATTTCACATAGATGGTTACATACTTACCCTATTTATTTTATTATTTACTGCACTGCATTTATTTTGGCTTGAGTTATTTTGTACCTTGCTATGTCCCCTGAGGACCTGGATCCGGATTATGTCCCCAGATATTGCAGACGAGATCGATCCAGAGTTATACAGGACAGGAGCAGACACCGGAGCAGTACCAGATTCAGTAGACGAGTGATCACCGAGGTTATCTTCTGAGTATATACTGTTCCCATACTCAGTATTTGATGTAGTTAGCTCATTTCTTGTATCTTGACAGATGTATCAGACTCCTTATCGGGCTATTTCCCGAGTGTTATATTTTATTGAGATTGATCTTGCTCTATGATTCTGATATTGTTGTATTCATTTCTGTGGATGAGATTAGTATGTCTAGACCCTTTTTGTTGTACTACAGCTTAAGTATGCTCCGATGGATCCATTAAATTGGGTTTGTCCATCGGTGTGTGCTGCTGGCCATTATCACGCGTCCGGTCCCTCGGTATTTTGGGACTGGGGCGTGACAGTAGTCTATAAAAGGGTCTATCCAATCTTTATCCATGAAGGTTGATTTTATGACGTAACTATGTTCAACGTGCAAGTTATTTTTTGTACAGAATAATTCTCTTCTTGTTAGCATAATTAATTGTCATCTCTTTAGGGGAATGGCCAAAGATGCTGCTAAGCCGACCAAAGCATCTGCTTCCATATTCTGTAACCGAGGCATGTGTTCGATGAAGAATCCTTTGAAATTAAAAGCCAGTTCGATTGCTGCTTGATGATAAGGGATGATGTCTTAATGCCAAACCTCATACTCTCCCCTAATCTGATTGACTATCAGCTTGGAATCTCCGTAAGCTTCAAGATATTCTATATCCAATTCTTTAGCTAATTGGAGACCAGTGATTAAAGTATTGTATTCTGCCATAGTATTGGAACATGGTTCACTGAGAGAATATGCTCGATGAATGAGTAGTTTGTCAGGAGATACTAGGACTATGTCAACTCAAGATATTATATTGCCTTTGGGTCATATTCTTTATGCGCCATCAAAGAATAGTTGTCAGGTGTTATCTCCCATGGCCATATTAAACTCTAAGACTTCATCTGGGATGTCATTGTATAGTTTTGAAGTTTTCGGTACAGGATGAGCTGCCAGGAAGTCCGCTAGCACTTGACTCTTCACTGCTTTTTGCAGGACATATACCATGTCATAAGGTGATAGCAACATTGCCCATGTGGCTAAACGGAAATTGAGTGTACTTGGCTTAGTCATCAATACCCGGAGATGATTTACTCTAGATATAACATGAATGGTTTGACCTGACACGTAATGTCGTGTCTTATGAATAGCAAAAATTAAGGCACGGCATTCTTTTTCTACCTGATTGTATCAATGTTCAGCACCGACCATCATGCGACTGAGATAATAGATTTCCTGTTCATGGCCTTCGTTACTCTTCTTTGCAAGAAGAGCTCCTAGGGAGTGATCTATTGCTCAAACATACAGAAAAGGGTTTTCCTACAATCGGAGACACCAGAACTGACAGATTTATTAAATATCGTTTGATGTCGTCGAACGCTTGTTGACATGCTCTGTTCCAGACAAAGGATACACATTTCTTCATTAACTGAGTGAAGGGTCGGCATCGCCCCGAGAGATTAGAGATAAAACTCCTAATGTATGCTAGATGACCTTGCATACCACGAAGTTCTTTGAGATTATGTGGAGGCTGTATTTCGAGGATAGCTTTGATTTTATCGAGATCAATATGAATACCTTTGGAGGTTATAGCAAATCCGAGAAACTTGCCACTGGAGACTCCCAGAAAGGATTAGTTGGATTCATCTTCAATAGATGATGGCGCATCAATTCGAACACAGTCTTCAAATCTTGAATATGATCATCTTTAAGACAAATTTTGACAGCAATATCATCCACATAACATTCTACTATTTTCCGTAAATGCTTCTGAAAAATTGTACCCATTGTAATGCCCCGCTCCTAGCGGGTTACTTATGGAACACTTGTTACTTCGACTCGGTTGAGAATCGAGTCTCGGGGAAACCTTACCGCCAATTCATCACGGACGAAATGCAATGAACCCTCCAAATTGATGGAACAGCTTCTATTGAAATAAGTCCAAGAGCTTTCCTTGGTTGTTTTGCTTCTTGGTTTTGTGTTGCTTTATGTTTTATTTTGCTTTCGATAACTTGGTTTTCATGATTCGCTTATCTCGCTTGCGCATTATTTTCAAATCGTAAGGGAAAGAGATCGAAGGATGCTAACCAAGTATTGTTACAATTTCTGGATGCATAACCAAGGAGTGATCGTTGCATAAGGCTTCCCTATCCTCTCGTTCGATTCAATCGGTGAGTGGCTTAGGCTCTTCAATGAATCCTTCAGTTCATACGCCTTAACAAAATAATCTCTAGTTCACTTGAATTGCTTGTCCCTATGGAAATGTTAACTCATTAACAAGATATGCTAAAAGATAGAAATTTGCATGCTAGATTTATAGAACTGTTATTTACTTATTTCTTGCTAAAAGAACTATACTGTTCGAATCATAGAATTTGCCTTGAACTCGATTTAAAGAACTGGTTCTTGACCCTTATCATTTGAAATGATTTAAATAACAGATTGAAGAGCTAAGGCTCTATCAAAAAGAGATAGTCCCTATTGATGCATTTTGTTCAACTGTTGCTTTAGGAATGTATTATTCTGATAAAACACATCCATCGCATCGGTCTTGGACAACTTGTGCACAAGGTACCAATCTCTTGAACGGTTCCTAGGGCACTGGGAATCGTTCGTCCTAGGGGAGATAAATATAAACACCTTGAGGCTTGTAGTCCTCGCGATTAGGGGGGTGTCCTGTCTAATAGTTAGCCTGGGCTTGTAGTTCCAGCCGCTGTTATTCATGGATTTTCCTATGGACCATCATATAGTTAGGTCGCATGCTCGGTTTACCTTCTTGCATACCTAACACTCGTGCCAATTCAGATAGACACATAAGTTTTATACATATATGCAAATTGTTGCTAACTTGTGTGTCAACTGCAGGAAAAACCGCTCGGCCGTGGGTAAGAATTATCATATGCATATGCTATCTATTATCTTTGTTTCCTTGCATGAATTATTAAAAAGAAACTAGACAACTAGAAAGATCACCTAATAATGCTAGCTTCACATGCTTACTTAGTATGGATTTCTAGGTGAGTTTGGCCACGGTCGCTCACCAGTGCATGTTGTAGTAATTACCCATGTTTGTGTAGCGAGAGCTTGGCGAATATTTTGAATCGGCGTTAGCACATTCTTCCAGAGGGACCGTGCTCGTGCTGCTTCCTTAGCTTTCCTCTCCTGTGGGCAACTCCTCTTCTGCTAGATGTTCTTATTTTGGTCCTACTAAAAGGATATAATATATGGGGGTTGTGGCAAGTTTTGGAAATGTAAAAAGAGTTATAAGCCTTCTATGACATATTTTTGTAACTCAGCCAAGCAAGTACTTTGTAATCCAAATCTTCAAGTATTCAATAAAGAAAGTATTTTGTGTTCCTATCAAATGTGTTCAACTTTGGTTCTCTGTATTTCAATCTGTGCCTACATATGTATATTTTTGTCTAACTTGTGTCTTGTGCATGTACTTTGCCTGGTGCAAGCGTAATTTAGGTTTGCACGATATCGCGCCCAAGCGAGGACGATCGGTTCTGTGGGGACCAAGTGAGGATGATCGGCCCTTACGGGACCGGGGAGTGACAGGTGGTATCAGAGCACGGCTTTATGGCCTTGGCCTTTTCAAATATTATTTTCAAAAATAATATAAGTTTTCAAGCGGTTTCAAAAGTCCCGAATTTTGAAAATGGTTGTGAATCTATATAAGTAAATTGAAGGTGTTAATGTCCCAATCTTGAAGAGTATGAAAACCCAACGTCCCATGCAATAATTCCATAATACATTATGAGACTAAAACAAGCTACTCTCTTTTGTAGCAAGATGACTAAAATAGGTAATCCAGGAACATCGCGCGCAGCGAGCGTGAACGATGAACAAATCGATAGGCTGATTGGCATGTTTGAAAATCAACAAGAACGATTCAATGCCCAACATGATCGATTTGAGGCTCAGCAGCAACGGGCAGATGCTCGAGCCCTAGCACAACAGAAGCAGTTGGACTCTTTGACTCAGATAGTGACGACCTTGGTCACCAATAACAGTGCATCGGGAACCGCCGTAACACCTGTGGCAGCCGTACCCGTGCCTCGAGAAGCAGGCCTAGAAGAAGCCGATGAGCCTCCGCAGGCGGTCAGAAAATCTATCTTTAAAGGTGTTGACTTCCTGAAGTTGAACCCTCCGGAGTTCGAAGACAAGGCCATGCCGGATAAGGTGATGGACTGGATCGCCAAGTTGGAGGACTTGTTCGAATTTGCTGGGATACCTGTGAACAAGAGGGTGGCGTGTGCAGTCATGAAGTTGCGGTTACGAGTACATGATTGGTGGTAGATAAAGAAGCTGGATCTTGCCACGAGGCATCACGATGGCAAAATCACTTGGGGAATGTTCAAATAAGCATTCCAGGAGCAATACCTTCTACCTGTAGTCAGACAAAGAAAGGAAGATGAGTTTACCGAACTTAAGCAAGGGAGCAAGTCCGTCGAGGACTATAAATCAGAGTTCTCCAAACTTGCTAAGTTTGCTAGCTCGTTGATTCCTGACGAGAAGGCCCGTACGCACAGATTTATAAAAGGTTTGAATGACAGCCTCAGAAAAGATGTTATGAACCGTGAATGTACCTCCTATATAAAAGCTTTTGAGGCAGCGGTTCAGAACGAGCAATATGCACCACGGAGTGCTTTCGAGAGGGCGCCAGCTGATCAAAACCCTCCTACTAAAAGATACCAAAATAGAGAAAAGAAGGCAGAGGGCGATCAGCGCCCTAGGCTTTAGTGTAGTTATTGTGGCAAGCAAGGGCATGCAGTGGAAACTTGTCGTGTTGCTAACGGGGAATGCTTCGGCTGCGGCCAAAAGGGGCATCTTTTAAGAAACTGTCCAACCAAGAGGCCCGTGCCACGTGACCGCAACGAGAATACAGAACGTGGACAGAATCAGAACCCAGCCCCAGCTAGTGAACAAACTGATCAGACTAGAAGGGCTAGAGTATATCAGTTGAACATCAAGCGCGATACGGACGGGCACGTTGTTGGTGAGTCTGATTCCTTTGACCTCTTGATGCCTTGATCTTCGACCCCCTTGATCTCTTAAGTTTTGAGGATGAAACTTCTTTTCAGTGGGGTATTATGTAATACCCCGCTCCTAGCGGGTTATTTATGGAACGCTTGTTACTTCGACTCAGTTGAGAATCGAGTCTCGGGGAAACCTTACCGCCAAATCATCACGGATAAAATACAATGAACCCTTCAAATTGATGGAACGGCTTCTATTGAAATAAGTCCAAGAGCTTTCCTTGGTTATTTTGCTTCTTGGTTTTGTGTAGCTTTGTATTTTGTTTTGCTTTTGATGACTTAGTTTTCATGATTCGCTTATCTCGCTTGCGCATTCTTTTCGAATCGTAAGGGAAAGAGATCGAAGGATACTAACAAAGTATTATTGCAATTTTTGGACGCATAACCAAGGAGTGACCGTTGCATAAGGCTTTTCCATCCCCTCGTTCGATTCAATTGGTGAGTGGCTTAGGTTCTTCGATGAATCCTTCAGTCCGTACGCCTTAACAAAATAATCTCTAGTTCACTTGAATTGCTTGTCCCTATGGAAATGTTAACTCATTAACGAGATATACTAAAAGATAGAAATTTGCATGCTAGATTTATAGAACTGCTATTTACTTATTTCTTGCTAAAAGAACTATACTGTTTGAATCATAGAATTTGCCTTGAACTCAATTTAAAGAACTGGTGCTTGACCCTTATCGTTTGAAATGATTAAAATGATATATTGAAGAGCTAAGGCTTTATCGAAAAGAGATAGTCCATATTGATGCATTTTGTTCAACTGTTGCTTTAGGAATATATTATTCTGATAGAACACATCCATCTCATCGGTCTTGGACAACTTGTGCATAAGGTACCTATCTCTCGAACGGTTCCTGGGGCACTGGGAATCGTTCGTCCTGGGGGAGATAAATTGAAACACCTTGAGGCTTGTAGTCCTCGCGATTAGGGGGGTGTCCTGTCTAATAGTTAGCCTGGGCTTGTAGTCCCAGCCGTTGCTATTCATGGGTTTTTCCATGGACCATCGTATAGTTTGGTCACATGCTAGGTTTACCTTCTTGCATACCTAACACTCGTGCCAATTCAGATAGACACATAAGTTTTATACATATATCCAAATTGTTGCTAACTCGTGTGTCAGATGCAGGGAAAACCGCTCGGCCGTGGGTAAGAATTATCATATGCATATGCTATCTATTATCTATGTTTCATTGCATTAATTGTTAAAAAGAAACTAGACAACTAGAAAGATCACCTAATAATGCTAGCTTCACATACTTACTTAATGTAGATTTCTAGGTGAGTTTGGCCACGGTCGCTCACCAGTACATGTTGTAGTACTTACCTACTTTTGTCTAGCGAGAGCTTGACGAGCATTTTGAATCGGCGTTAGCGCATCCTTCCAGAGGGACCGTGCTCATGCTGCTTCCTTAGCTTTCCTCTCCTGTAGGCAACTCCTCTTCTGCTAGATGTTCTTATTTTGGTCCTACTAAAAGGATATAATGTATGGGCGTTATGGCTAGTTTTGGGAATGTAAAAAGAGTTGTAAGCCTTCTATGGCATATTTTTATAACTCAGCCAAGCAAGTACTTTGTAATCCAAATCTTCAAGTATTCAATAAAGAAAGTATTTTGTGTTCCTATCAAATGTGTTCAACGTTGGTTCTTTGCATTTCAATCTGTGCCTACATATGTATATTTTTGTCTAACTTGTGTCTTGTGCAGGTACTTTGCCTGGTGCAAGCACAATTTAGGCTTGCACGGCATCGCGCCCAAGCGAGGACGATCGGTTCCGTAGGGACCAAGCAAGGACGATCGGCCTTACGGGACCGGGGCGTGACACCCATGGCTCGTTGATACGTTGCACCTGCATTCTTCAAGCCGAAGGGCATGACTGTATAATAGTAAACTCCCAATAGTGTATAAAAAGTGTATTTTTCGTCATCAGGTGACATCTTAATTTTATAGTATCCAGAGAACCCATCAATGAAGGACATACGTTCAAATCCGCTTGTATTGTTCATGAAGTCTGCGATAGGAAGAGAAAATTTATCTTTTGGACAGGACAAGTTCAGATCTCGATAATCTACGCAAACCCGGACCTTTCCATATTTTTCATAACTGGAACGACATTGGATACCCAGTCGGGATGTTACTCTTCTCGAACAAAGCCACATGCTATGAGTTTCTTGACTTCTACTTCAATTGTATCCATCATATCCGTACGGAATCTTCGTTGCTGCTGTTTTATCGGTTTAGCATCCGGAAGAATGTTGAGCTTGTGTATGGCTATTTAAGGATCTAGGCCAAGAATATCCTCGTAACTCCAAGCGAAGATATCGATATACTCATTTATTAGCTAGAGTAAAGCATGTTAATCTTCTTCAGGAAGACTCTTGCTAATAAAGATTGGCCTTGGAGAAGATTCTTCCCCTATATCAATTTGGACTATTTCATCCTCTGTAGGTGGTTCACGTTGCTCAAACCGAAGCCCCCATTGAGTATCCATTTATTGTGCCCAGGGATCATTCTAGAATGTTTCTAATAGTTCAGCGTCTTTATCATCTGGGACAGTTGATACCATATTTACAGAGAAAGCCTGTTTGAAAACGCCATCCATGCTTTCGTCGAAATCCCACATTGATGAGTCAAAGAAATGAGAATGCGTCTCTTCTTCCGATTCTAAATTTTCAGGCCTTGTTGGTGGTGTAACGTATCCTAAACCATGACCAGTCCGTTGATAGTATATTTTCGGCTTGCCTTTTGGAGAGCAGTGACGTATAGGAGTCCGTGTGCCTTTTCCATAATTTAGTCAAAAATCAGATTTTAAGTTGTAGCACATCATTTGTATAATATTCTTGGCTGGTTGGATGTAACGATACGGTTGTATCTTTCTAATATCCTCGTCAGAGTCATTAGTCTACATGCCTCTTTTGTTTCTAGTTTTGCCAAAAATTATCTGACGTTGCTTGTCTTGTCTTGCTGGGACTATGAAGTATGCATCCTCATATTGTTCATATAATGAACTATATTGAAATGGAGATGCCACGGGTATGGACAAAGGTTCATAGAGATGAAGAACCTCCAAGATTTTCTCGGCAAAGGGTTCAACATCAACGTAGTACGAACTAGTACCTTCTTTATTCATGAAATATAAGATTTCTTCATGTTTCACATAGTCAGTAGAATCTTCAGCCTTGACAGGAGGCTTGGCAAGATTGATGACTAGGGGTTGATTCACTAATGTTGGTTGCTTGTTACGATAAAGGTCGATAACAAGAGGCTCATTCTCCAGTGTTGGTTGTTCATTGCATCGAAGGTTGATGATCAATTGAGGTAATCTGTGCAGGTTGATATCGAGAGGCTTCAAAGGAGTTGGACGAGTAGTACGTCATTTGACTCGGATTATCAAAGGCTCTTCTTTTGGGGTGTCTTTAGCTTCATCACTAGCTTGATTAGCTTCTTCTTTCATATACTCCGGTATATAGAGTCAGCAAAATAGGCTTCGTCACCTTTGAATGGGTTGAGGTTAGCTACCTCTATTTTGACTTCTCCCAAACTGTTCACATATTTGAAGCAATGTTGTAGAGTGGAGGGTAAAATTTTATGCTCGTGTATCCATGGCCCTTCTAGCAAAACGTTGTAGGATACATCAGAGTCAATCACATAGCATGTGAGTTCAGTAGGTAGATCACATATCTGAATTTTTAGGCGTATCTTTTCCAGCGGTTTACTCCTTCCAACGTTGAAGCCTAGAATGGTAGTGCTAGTAACAGACAGGTTATGCATTAGTATCTTCAATCCTCTCAGTAGGCTTTTAGAAATGATGCTAAGTGAAGATCCAGGGTCGATGTGAATCCGGATCACCTTGATATTTTCGATGTAACCGATATAATACAAAGGTCTATCATGCTAATTATCTTTGAGTAGCATATCATCTTGCGTGAAAGTGATGTTAGGAATCTTCTCGATCACGATGTGGCATTGAGAACACACTAATGGCTCTTCATAAGGAGTCTTGAGTTGAGCTAAACATGAGTCTGCATGTATCAGAGCTTCGCTCAAAGCTTCATGAGTCTCCTTAGACAAACGAAGTAACTCGAATATGGAAAGTCGGGCTGGGGTATTGGCCAGTTGTGCCAATATGTCAAAATTGTAGGTCTTTTCAAATCCTTGGGATACATTCTTCTTCAAGGATTTGTCGAAACGTACTTCCTTTTGCTTCCCTTTCTCTGCCGTAGTAGGCTTCGAAGGACCAGATTCGGTTGTGACCGGAGAAACAGGAGCTAACAAAGTAGGAAGAGTGTCAGAAATATCTTTTGGGACATATTCGTAAGTTTTATGATAATATTTTCCAGACCTAGTATCCGTCATGGCTTCTTTTTCGGGTATCGGAGAGAGAAGCACCATGTTACAAGACTTGAGTTTCTTTTTATCATGCCTCTGTTTGGAGCAAGTCTGTGGGCTAGCTTTATCATAACCCAATCTACTACGGGATTTGTTGGACTGTCCCTGGAGTTGTAGAGGAATATGTTGCCCTTTGCCAAAGTTTAAACCTTCAGCTTTCTGGAAGTTATACCACATATTTTGCATCAAGCATACAGATTATCGGTTGTATTGATAAAATTGGGGACGATCCTCCTCAAGCATTTGAGTTGAGGTCGATGCTCTTCTTGTTGTAGCAAGAGGAGGAGGAATTTATATAGGGACACCTTCATAAGTAATAAATATTTGTTGTGCTCTATACAGCGGAACACTGCCAATCATGGACCATTGCCGGTGTGTCAAGCAAAGTTTGCGAGTAGAGCTTGTTGGGGTAATGTTCATATTTTAAAATCTGTCGAGAGATATATCTTCTTGATGTTGATCTTGATCTCTGTCCGAATGATGGTCTGAAGAAATCATATTGCATGATTTATACTTCTTATCCTTCTTGAATTTTGAATTGGAAGATGCTGCTCCCTGGTCCCAATCTGGCAGCAGGTCGGGGTGAATCCATATAATCTTGCCATAATCTGTGGTAAGAGGTACCAACCCCTCTGTTTGACTTTAGGAAGGCGGAATATTTATCACTTCCATCGTAGTTCGAGGTATTGGGATGACACCGTTTGGGACTTCTTGTGCTGGAAAGTCATCGAATTGAAGAGACGCCAAATTGGCGGTGACCGTCTTTTCCTCATTGTGAAGGGTGATAGCTTTAGCATCTGTCAACTGTTGGATTTTTTTTGTTCAAGACATAACAAGCCTTGGTATGATAATGTACATAACGATAGTATAAGCATTACTTTGGGTCATCTATTTTACTGGCTTATTTTGGTCGCTTAATGTCAGACAACTGTAACTTGTTACTTGTTATCAAACATTCAAAAATGCTGTGGATATCGCTTTCATCAAAGGAATATTCTTTCTTAGGCCTGAAAGACTCTGGAGGCTTTTATGCCGAAGGTGATTAAGGTGGCTTTGACAGATTTATTGCCAAGGCCTCATTTCCTTTGCCGTTGCGATTATTCGCACTGTTGGAGGGACGCTTTCCTTCCGCATTGGTCATTTAAAACCCCAAATTATGTCCCACCTTTGCGTTACCTTCAGAAGCTTCGGCCCCAATGATGAACGACATCCAGTCTTGAAATTGAGTTGGACATGTCCAGAGCCCTACTATAGGTAGTAGGTTCTTCTTGCAAGTATTAATGAATGTGGAGTCTAGAATACCGGGGGGTAACTTTAGAGTTGCTTGTCTGAAACGCTTTATGAATTCACGAGCAGATTTCTTCTCCTTTTGTTTGATATCAATGAGTGAATACATTGTCATATCCATGCCTCATTCGTAGAATCGTGAGAGAAAAAGATATTTTATGTCATCAAACGAGGATATGCAGTTATCGGGTAAGCTGCGATACCAATCATAGGCTATGTCGGCCAAGCATCCAACGAATAATCTGGTAAGGAGAGCATCTTATTTCTATAGATGAGCCATTTCAATATTGAAGTAATTAATATATTGGCTCGGTGATGTCATGCCTTCAAACAAGACTATTGATTGAGGCTTATATTTAGGAGGGAATGGAACATTATCCCAATGAGGAGGATAAGGCTATTTTACCTCCACCTTGCGGAGTTGGTCTTTGTTCTTTAAAACATCAACCTGTGCACGCAACTCCCGGATAGCTTCGAGAGGATATTCTGGTCAGAATGGTGCAATTGACTGATAAGATCCTGGTTGAATAGGTATTATCACCAACGAAGGTCCACTCCCAATTTTGAGAAGATTAAGAGTTGATATTGCTGACTCTTGGTTCATGACTGCTTCTGGATTTGTGTTATCCTGCAGAGGTGTTGTTCCAGAAGTAGGCTGTGTAGTTATGAATGAAGCCACTTGGACAGGTACTGGTGTAGCAAAATATTGAGCTGTCATCATTTGATGCATATTTTGCATCATAGTGTGCATGTCTCTGAGAGCAGCCTCTAATAAGTTGAGGCATTGTTCGGTGGCTTCTGATGGAGAAGCGTCTTGTTCATCACTGACGACGTAAACGTTAACATCCCTATGTACAACAGAGAAATTGGTAGAAAGAGCCGTGTAGTTGGATTCTATACTGTCAGTTTCAGAATTGAGGGGATTGCGACCCCTAGCCTCGGATTCTGATAAATTAAAATTCCTATGAAGACCGAGCTCCCGTCTTCGAGAACGATTATTTTGGTATACTCCTTCAAAGGAGTTGACGAGTTGGTCAAATTTTCTCTAGCTGTGTGTTCTTGAAGAACTTCGTCTTGATTGTCTCCTGCCATGGAGAAGATGTAAAGCCATGTATGATAAAGCAAGGAGCGGTTCATCATCATACTCCTGGTTGTCAACTTGTTCTATATGTCGAGGCTTAGGAGACATAGTGTAGGTCAATCGGTCAAACACAGACCATTTTGCTGATGCACAGCAACATTCAATTACAACTTTGTGACAATTGCAACAATGTTCATCAAGAAATACCGTTGCAAGGTTGGAGGGATCTCTCTCCTTACACTGTTGTACAATAAGTTCGCGTAAGTCATAAAAGGGAAGAGAAAAGGATGAGGAGGGCAAACTCTGCCTCTTTACATGAGATACATTAGACCTCCTATACACTTTTTTAGTTTCATGTGTGTAAAGTGAGGTGCTGACTTGATTGGCGTACGATCTGTCATCTCTCGCACCTTTATTCTTCACAGAGGAGGGAATTTTTTTTTGAATGTTCTTCATATGTTCACGCGCACAAATAGTACGTCGTGAAGACATTGGTCCTGTTTGGCGCACATATTGTGGCGCATGAAGAGTTGGTACAGTTTGCCTATATGAATTTATTTTTATACGCAGGTCTTGGCCTGGCGCACCAATAGCTGGCTCATAACGAGTGGCGCATAACTTCCTTTCAATTGAGCGCGTGATCATGATGTTAGGGGGATGATTTTTCCTGACTAAATTTTTATTAGCGCCTGTAGAGAGATTGGTTTGGAAAGCAGTGTCCATGACTTGTTTGCCCCGTATTTGACTATAAATATGTCTAGACTCAGAAGCTTGGGTCTGGATCACCCTTTGCTTGATATTGCACGAGTTACGCGATTTGTATCCCTTGTTTAGCGCAAGAGATTCAGAAGCTTGGGTGTGGATCACCCTTTGCTTGATATTGAGAGAGTTGCGTGAATTGCATCCCTTATTTAACGTAAGGGAGTTAGTTACAAAATCATGGATCTGAACTTGGTTGATAGAATTGACAAGGGAGTTCTCCTCAATCAGAATACTTTTTCCCTTGTTGGCAGCAACTTCGGGATATGCATGACGAGACTTGGGCACCCACACTTTGAGAGTTTTCCTTGACTTGAGTGCGGATGAGGGGCGAGCACTACCCCCAGAATAGAGCATTTTTGCGTATGCTTGTTGGTCGAACTTCACGACCAAGGTCTTCTACATTGAGCTGAATGACGCAGCGTCGAGTTGAGCTATCACCTTCTCGTCAGAGGAGAAATTAGTCCCCAGCAAAGTCGCCATCTTGTTTGAGAAGAAAAGTTTATACAAAACTTTTGTATTACAAACTATTAAAAAGAAAGATAAGTACAAAAACATTCTAAACAAAAATCTAAGTACAGTTGATTATGTGGAAGTATAGCTTTAGAGATCTGATCTGCGGACGATCACTTTACTCCTAGGACCACTCGACAATGAAAAAATGCATACGACGACAAAAAAATATAGGAAATGCTGTGAACAACTTGGAGAGTTGAACAATAAGAAAACTTTGGCAACAACAGCACGAGAAGCTTCTATTTCTCTCCTTCTGTTCTTGAATTTCAAAGACTTGAGAATTCTAGCTACTTTCTCTCTCTGTTTCTGTGTGTGCTCCGTAATGGATGTACCGATTATTTATTTATAGAGTTTAGGAGCGGTTATGAGAATGTGCGCACACTTTGGACAGTCTGCACTGTTTTACCTTTGTGCGCAAAATTTTGGTGAACTAACACCCCACATTCTGAATGAGTGGGTGCACAACTCGCTGCCTGCTTGATACGTAGCTTCATATACAAGGAAAGCATAGGTCATTGGGGACAGTTATTTCTACACTTTTTACGATATGCATGGTATGTAAGACATGCACTCATAACTACTCACTGTCAGTTAGAATAGTATGTGCACTTTAGAAGTGGTCTAGAGACTGGCACACTTTTCGAAAGATTGGCTATACAAGCACTCTCTTAAAGAAGTAGCCGTGATGGCGCACTTCTGATAAAATTGGCTGTGATGGCGCATCTTTTAGAAGTTGGCACAATGACGCACTTTTGAAAAAGTTGGCACAACGGCACACTTTTGAAGAAGTTGACACTACGACGCACTTTTGAAGAAGTTGGCTCAACGACGCACTTTTAAAGAAATTGGCACAGTGACGCACTTTTGAAGAAGTTGGCACTACGATGCACTTTTGAAGAAGTTGGCTCAACGGCACAATTTTTGAAAAAGTTGGCACAATGATTGGGACGGTAAACGAAAACCCGGGTATACGTGCCGCAGCATAGCTGTAATAATGACTTCTGACCCTTCGGTTTATGCATCTGCCAGCTGTCAGTCTGTTACATTAAATGCTGAGAGAGAGTGCGCGTCTTTGAGCGTTTGTGCGCCAACTTTCATAACATTAAGAAAGTGCGCCACAATAAGAAAGTGCGCCATCTTCTGAAGTTTAGAGAAAGTGCGCCAAAGTAAGAAAGTGCGCCAAAGTAAGAAAGTGCGCTTCTTTCTTCTGAAATAAGTAGAGGGTGTGTCATCCTCAAAATAGAGAGAAAGTGTGTCATTCTTCCTCTGCTGGGTTTATTTGTAGAAAACTGCGTCATCTCTTTGAGGCACAATTTGTATGCTTCTACAGTGAAATTATTATATTATTTTCCTAGCACGGGCATGGTATGTGGGTCAACTACCAAAGCGTGGCTAGGCCTTTTTGTTTGTTGCATCACGCTCGGGTGAATCTAGTTTGAACTATTAATTGACAAAGTGAATTCGTATCTAGCGTGGACCGTACTATGGTACGAAATATAGGAGAATTGATCATGTAACCACACAATATGATTACCAACATAACCATAGGGTTAATCTAGGCAACTAAAACTGGTAGAACATTGGGAGGAATGAAATCCCGAAATCGTGCATATTAGCCACCTCAGACTATCGTCGTGACATGCAAGGCTGACCCCCATGGATATTGGTCACGTCCGCACTAGTAGACGGCAATATTCGAATACTTATATTGTACAATATGTTCTATGTGATCTAAGCACGGTGGCCTTACGAGGGACCTGTGCATAATATATAATGTGTTGTGTATAGTATGGCTCGGTTAGCCCCGCTAAACAGCTTACGATCTGAGAATTTCTTTATGCATCTATTCTGAGATAACTCAAACTCCACAATAGTAAGTCGTACAAGTGATTGCTCGTTATAACTGGATTTGATTGTGACTATATTATTCTGTTAGTAGTCTAAGGACATGGACAATCATAGTGCATTGATTCAACCCTTGTCCTTTTTTAGTTGTAGGATTGGGCTGTTATGCTAGGATAGACATGGACCGAAGCCACGACGCGGAACCTATATTATACCTATCTATTGTTTGGGTTTTGTTTCTTCATTTCGTGCTTCATTTGTGGTACTTGCTATTTGGGGTCTAACCCCACTGGTTTTCATGGTCAGGTTTCGAGCCAGTTCCAGAAGATCCAGCTTATTTTTTCCTTCATGATGGCGCGCACCAGACGGATGGCCACTGAAGGGCACAAGTGGGTTTCTTCTTCCCTGCTTGTTATTGCATATTTTACTTTTTTGGGCATTTAGCCATCGGCACCTATTAGCTGGCAAGTATGGATATTTAGTTCTCATTACATGATTGTAATTAATCAGACTGCAGCTTATCATGATCGTGTACTTTTGCTATTATGCAAAAAAAAATTCTATTTTGCATAGCCGATTTCTAGAATACTTTGGCAGAGCGTTTGGGACGCATTACTTCATTGTCATATATATTCTATGTTTACAACTTTTTACTTGACAGGTTGAGACAAAAGATGTTCATTGTAACCCTAGGTGACTTTATTATAGTATGCACCCCCTTGTCTAGTTACAGTCGTGATCGTCGTACGACGTATAGGACCTTGTACGGGGTAGCTGGCCATGTCCGTCTCCGTATTTCGGTACTGGGGCGTGACAGTGTTGCTTTCGATTTGATTGGTTTTCGTTGTTGACTTTCTCGCTTTGAGCTTTCATTCTTGGGGATTTTGAGAGGAAGGATAGGCGAAAGGATTCTAACTCGATGCTCGTGCTATTGCAGGACCGCGTAACTGATACTTGATCTTCACTAGACGGGACTCCTTCTTTCTGTACTTTTTTTATTTGGTGGGTGGTTCAGACCCTTCTTTCCTACTTCTTCACGTCAACAATCATTAATGTTTTAAATGTTCAATCGATGATGTCCGGCTGAACGCCTAGAAAATCCTTTGCCAATGCATTCTAGCCACTAAGAAAAGAACATGGATAATTGTAATCCAACTTAGTATATACATGCACACGACCTATAACACGAGCTTCACAACAAAGCTAGCAATTGTGGTACAAAACCATAAAACTGCTTGAAGGAGTGTGGTATCAAAAATATTGGTTGTGGCATGGTGCCTCGGATAGTTTGGACCCACGGATCACCAAATTGGAACATGACTTTAAGAAAATATGAACAGTTGCATAAGTATATAGTTGATTTACTTTTTCTCGTTTCATATCATGCATTATTGATAGTTTAACTATTCACGCATTTGTATGATCTGGGACAACTTGTGCACAAGGTTGGCATTTTCTCAAAATGGTATTCCGGGGCACTAGAATCGATTCGACCTAAGGGAAATATTTGATTGTGCTTGGCGCGATGCATTGCGGGATCTTCAGCGGAACTTGCTACTCAGGCTGATAGGGCGCACCGCAATGCCTTGGATATGTCCCTATGGTGTCGATCACATCAGTGACCGCATATAGATAGAACACATGCTAACTTCTTGTCTTGTGCAGGTGGTTAGTATACTTGTATTTTAGTGCAGAAAAGGAGCGTATCGGTTGAGTAAGCAACCGATTAGCTATATGGTTTCTATGTTATTTTTTTCTCAAAAATATGCAACTGATATGAACTGAATTCACTCTAGTTCTAAATAGCAAGACCATTTTAATGCATTCTCTCCTTTAATAAGCAAGTGTTGATTTAGGCGAGTGGGTTCATCCCGCTCACCAGTACAGCTGAGTACTGACCCACGTTTGTGGGCACCATTTCAAATACTCAGAATGCACAACACTACTGGATAGACGAGAAGGTGTTGGAAGCTTTCTATTTTGAAGTATAGTTGAAGCCAGTTCATTTTGGAGGCATGAATTTTTAACCTATACAAGGGCGTAATGTACGGGACTACGAAGATTATCTGATGGAGCGCGCTGCCATTTGAGTTTTCTTTTGTAATGCAAATCACTATAGCCGAGAGGCGTATCAAATGTAAACTCTATGTAAATTAATCTGATTTAATCAATAAAAAAGTATGTTTCTTCCTATACTTTGTGTTCATCTCTTTTTGAAATATGTACTTTATAACTTGTGTTTCAAATGGGATTTTATTACACGTTCTTGCCTTGTGCGAGCGCAACTTCAGGCTCGCACGACATCACGCCCAAGCGAGTACGATCGGTTTCCCAAAGTATCCAAGCGAGGACGATCGACCCTTGCGGGATCGGGGCATGACATGTAGCTAGCCTCAATGAAGGTTCAGCAATACCTCGTGTCTATAATTAGCATGTCAAAATATTTATGCCTAGGCCGATACGGACCCGTTGTCCCATATACCGTTTGAATTTTTTTTTTATCAAATCTTGTGCACAAGTTGTTTATGACCACGCAAATGCATATGCAACATAACTATACAACATAATTTGTATGGTAAGTAATTAAAGTAAATGTAAACAGATCTTTATACTTGTACATTTTATTTATCGAGTCAATGCTCGTATTCTCATATTTACATTCTGAATTAAACACTTAGTGACATATCAATCCAAACATTTTCATATTTCAAAGTATCGAATCATTTTCATGTAAAGTGTACATTATAACATTGTTGTGTAGAAATTACAGTAAACAATTCATCTTTCATGCGTCTCATTCATTAACAATAGTATCAAACATATGGCATCTCTCATCTTTTACTTCAACTAATAGCAAGAAAACAAGAGAATTCTTTTTATTAGTACGTAAAGAAGTATAAAAGAAGGGACAAAACTATCCATCGATTTTCAAAAATGTCGAGAGAAGGAGAAATATTTCACACGATCAAGCCTCAATTGCGTCCTCCTGCAATGTCACCAACATCAGATCAATACCCCTCATTTATCTTTTCTTTCTCTCAGAATTTTCAAGAATGAATGCAGAAATCGATAAAAACGAACAGTGAAAACAATCATTGAAACCAACACAAAAGTGCATTCATTAAAATCAAGCAGCAAAAACTATAATAGAAAGGTATGGAAAGAAACTCTTATATATAGCTCGTTCACCAAGACACAATCTACTCTATTTTTTTTACTCATTCTAACAGAACTCAATCCATGAATTGAAATATTTCCATTTACATTCGTCCAGGTCAATTAGATGCTAAAAGGTTTCTCCAATACCTAATTTCGACCGGGTCGAACTAGCCACAAGCCACATGTAGTGGACCTCCGGGAGATGACACTGTACTTGATATTTTTGGACTGTCATAATTTTGACTGTTCTCTACATATCCATGACTGTAAAAAAAAAATTTGTCAATCCTATAGAAAAAGAAGTGTGTTTTCATAACTATATCAAAATTTTGATAGTATGCACTGGACTGCCAAGCCAAAATTTTGACAATTCTATAACTTTTTTGTTTCATGACTGCCAAAATTTTGACGATGTTGTACATATCTAAAGCTGTGAAAATTTTAGTGGTCCTAAAACAAAACAAAAAAAATTTGCGATGCCCTCTATCAAGAAATGTACTGCACATAATAATCTCCATTGGTTGGATCCTTCCGAAGCAAAACCAATATGACAATGAGTCTCAGAAGAACTACGAGAAAGCATAAGGTTATCTTAATCCTCTGTTTCCTTGTATATCTTTTTATTTTATGCACCCGAAAATAGAAAGGGATATTTAAGAAATATTGCCTATTGGTTATCTTAGTTAAAGATTGTTTAAATTTTTTTAGGAGAGCTTGTAAATAGACACCATCTAATTATCTTATTATCTTGTTTAATGGAAGAAGAAAACATATGTATCCATTGATTTAACAGAGTTTGAAGAGAAGAGTGATGGAAGGTACTAGGAGATACTATAAGAAAATAGAAGTTGGAAAATAAGAATCTTTAGATATTATGGAATTCTAAGTATATATGCCCATGTCTTTCATGTATGTTAATCGTCTTTTAATTATTTTTCTGTACTTAAGAAAAACAAAAGATACCCAAAAAATAAACTATATTTGTTTAACAAAATTATATACATAATAACCTAGTTGTTCTTATTAATTTTAATAATAATTTTTAGGATTATTTACATTAACATCTCCTATGTTTTATTTTTATTACGCAGATCTCCTTTATTTTGAAAGTAACTTTACAGACATATGCTTTATGTTTTATTTTTAAAATAAGAATAATTAATATAATAATTCTTTACATAAAATATAAAATATAGGATTAAATAGCAGTATAATTATTTTTAAATAAGAGAATTTCGTGTAATAAACATAAAATGTTAGGAGATGTTAGTATAAGTAATCCTAAATTTTAATTAGTAAAGTTAGGTAAGAATATATTAAAATAAGAAAATTTCGTGTAATAAACATGAAAATGTTAGGACGGATTAGTATAAATAATTTTAAATTTTAATTAGTGAAATTAGCTAAAAATATATTAGAAGAAGAAAAATCATGGGCAAAGCCTAACTTTTAGTATAGATGTATGAATATGGGCAAGGAAAGAGTATGTGTGCCAATTTGATTTAATAGGTTTGAGGCTAGTTTGGATTGTAGTGAAAAGAGTGAAAGCTTATGATTTTGGTTCAAGGACAATAGTGACAGGAATGGAACTTTCACATGCCAAACTTGTTCTTGTGGTAATAATACTTCCTATCTGCCACACATAATTGATGTTCCTTGTGTCCCTCACCTCTCTAGTTGGATGGACCATTGTACTGCTGGCCATATATGATCATTATACAACAAGTGGGGGGCTCTGGGTCTTGCTCCATAAACCTCAGAGAATGTGCCTAGTACTCAAAATCTATACAGCATGTGACACCAGTGATATGCATGTTAAAATGATATGACTATAGTCTTTAAACCTCACCTGTAACTCGTTTAGTTCATGAAAGGGAAAGAAAAAGAAAAAAAAAAAAATTACATAATTATAATTTTTATTTTAAAAAATTTATATTTGACAATATATACTAAAAAAAATTAGAAGAGAAAATGAATAGTGTAAATTACACACTATTCAGTAAATCCTTAGTATGGGTTGGGGGAACCATCCTCCCTTTTTTGAAAATTATTTTTACTTTGTATTATTTTTTTTAATCATCCAAACACACACAAAAAAAAAAAAAAAAAAAAAAAAAAAAAAATTTAAAGTTCTGATTTTACGAACTAAACATGAGCTTAAATTTTTGCACAGAGAAAGAGACTTCGACATGGTATCAATTACACACTTCAGACTATGAGATTGAAAAGAAAGGCCTAATCGTTTCAATTGAACTCATTTCCTTGATATTGAATCAGCTCTTATAAGAACAATTTCTTGTATTAACTGAGCTGACAAATTCGTAGAAAATCAGCTAGCTAATCAGAAAGAGAAATCTTAAAGATGTTCAAATTTAATTTTCCATGCTTTCGATTTAGACTGAAGTGAAGCAGAACTTCATCCCATGTTGATGCTAGGCTTCTCTGTACTGTTGTTTGTTCAATATGAAATTCAAGTTGAATCAACTCACTGCAATATAAAAAAGATGAAAAAAGATAACAAATGCTTATAATTCATACACATTATTTCTATTTTTTTGTGGATGGGGTTAAGAGCAAGGTTTATGTGGACCTAGATCATTTCTAATTTAAAGACCGAGTATTCTTTGAGGATGTAAAACATGATTGAATTCATATTGATATAAAATTTTCGAACTATCTAAGAGGGCTAAGAGCCCTACAACAAAATCCGAAGGTTAGATTGGTATTGTTTATTTTTTGTGCTTATATTTGTTATTTAGAAAGCATCTTCTGAAGTTGTTTTGTACAAATGACTTATTTGTTTTTCTATAAACTGGTTTATTTGGGGAACAAATTTTTAAAACACAAAAAAATTGATTTCAAAAGCTTCTTATTTTTTTCGAAAATAAAAACAAAACAAAAAAGCATCTAACCTAAGTTAATATATGAACTTGGTTACTGGAAGTTGACATGGAAATTAGTGAAAAATCTTAGTTAGTACAAGGTTATATAGGATCTTGAAAATTAAGTTTATAAATTTTATGTCACATCAAAGAAATTTGTATTAATACTAGTATATATGCACATGCGTAGTAGGTATTTCATACTACTTAGACAATATTATTTTAATTTTTTTACTACTCAAGAAAAAATAAGTTCATTAATTTTTTGTTGTTTGGAAAGAGAAAATAACCATTAATTTCTTTTCTATACCCAATTATTCAACTATTAATGTTAAATTTAATGAATAATTTTAATTAGTAAATATAGATATGGATATTTTTGAAAGAAAAAAAAAACTTTTATAGTAAAACTTCTGACATTTTTTATTATTTAGTAGTATAAATTTTCACAAATGATGATAAATAATATAATTTAACGTGTTTGTAATAACAACCCCTAATCACACAAGTTCATACTTCATACACCTAGAAGTCTAAAAAGGAGTGGGACAATCACTAATTTTAGCCAAATTAAGGGGAAAGAATGTTGTGCCTCCAATAATTCTAGAACTTAAAGTGAGCATAAAATCACACGATATGCTTCGGCCGTCTTATACAATATAAACTATACAAAAAGACTTTACTAAAAAGCATACACATGACATGACCACTTTACTCCTTCTCTCCTTATGGCTAACTTCTCTAACTCTATCCTTCAATATTGTAGCAAGTCAACTTTGATATCCATTCCTATTTTATTTCTGGAATAAAATTCCTCTCATAACAAACAATAACAAAAACGAAAGTCGTGTTCTATAATTCATAAATAAATAAACATCAAGTAAAACATTTCATTTATATTTGGCAAAGAATGATATGAATGACATGACCCCTTGACAAAGCATAATAGAAGAAAAGCAAAATCCAACCCAAAAACTTTGGTAAAGAAAAAAGATGCTTGAATATATTAGTCCTGAGGCTTAATCAAAGATGGAAGAACCAAAAGTTGATGACGAGATCAGGAGTTTACACAAAAGTTTTCTCGTTGATATATCTCGATCCAACGAACAACTATATAAAAATATTCTGATTATAACTTGTCGCTACAAAAACAATAATCAGAAATCTATCTATGTTCTTTCTTGCAATCGCAGTTGCAGACGGACTAAACAGATTACAACCAGCAGAAGAGAAAAGGAAGGAGATTGATATCTGCTTGCTGGGGTGATGAAGAGCATCGTTGCTCAAAGCAATATTCGTCCCATATGATCTGCTCCTGGGAACCAGCAAGTTCACGTATAACTTCTGGAACGCTCGTTGTCACCTCTTCCTGGACTCGCACGAAGTCCCTGAACCCCAATGGCGGTAGCAGCAATTCTCTCGTCGTCTCTCTTTTTCAAAGTAAGTTCTCAAAGAGGCTAGGAAGCGAGTATTTATAGAGAAATGGTGGAAACCCTAGCCGCCAATCAGTTACGAAAAGATAGAAACAGTTTAAATTCTAATCCCACAAAAAATGGATCTGAATAGCTGATTATATATTTCCATAACCGTCAAATCCCACAAACTGTGGGATCAAGCGCCCACGCCCCCATGACTCATGTGCCCATGCGCACAGCAGCGCAGCGACCGCTCGACACCCGCTCAACACCCGCTCATGTGCCAGCGGATGCACCCGTGCATAAATCTCGCGCATGAGCGCCACTTTGCGCCATTGAGTCCGAGTTCGAGTCCGAGCCCGAGTCCGAGTCCAAGTCGCTAAGCCCCTTTGGGGCTTAGCTCCTATAGAATTAATTTTAAGAGCATGACAAAAAGCATAAATGCTTTCATGTAGGAGTTAATCATTTTTTTCTCCTAATATAACACCCCCAAATGACACTCATATGCCCCCACCATACCCCATGTGCATGCATCAATATATACAAAGTATTATATTGAGATACACACTTGGTGGTATAGCCAATGTGGGACTATCTCTACTGGTCCAAAGGAAACAACACCAACAATCTCCCACATATCTCAATATATATGGGTTGAACGTTCTCCACAGTGACTATCCATAATGCATTTGGATAGATGTCTCTTCGACTTGAATCTTCCCGCATGGGTCGAATAACAATATGATACAAGAGTGGACTAAGTCTTGAATTTTGCACCATAGCTGCAATTCTTTTCACTCACATAATGAGATCAGCTGTGCTTCCGGTTGCACATTAAAGGCCCTGTGCACGCCTGGTTTCGGTGTGTGTATCTTGGGCATCTACAAGCTTACCCTCAAGAGACGACATATATCTCTTTTCACACACTCTAGGTGAGTTCCTTTAAAGAGCCTTTGGCATGAAGCCTTGTACTTCCTTGCGGTGCTACGCCACTATGACATGGCCCAAAGCTGAGGCTACATCTCATTGTGGTGTCATGCCACTGTAGCATGAGTCCCAGCCTCTTTGTAGTACCATACTATCCAGCATGAAATATTGCGCTTCCTTGTGGTATTACGTCGTTGTGACATGACTCACGTAGTCGAGGCTCTACATCTTTTACCTCTTGATGGTGTCACACCATTGTAACATGAGGTCATCGGCCTCTTTGTAGTACTGCCTACCACTCTTCATTCTACAATATTAGGCTACCTGCCTATGTGCGGTGCTACACCGCCGTGACATGGCTCACAAAGCCGAGGTATTACCCTATCGAGGAACCTCATCGTGGTGTCACACCACTGTAGCATGGAGTCCGTACGCTCCTTTATAGTTTTGTACTACTGTGCTTCCTGTAAAGTACACCATACATTCAAAATGCCTAAGAACTCATTAAGACGTCTAAGCCATCCTTCCACAAGACTTGTTCTACACAAAGAACAAATAGTAGACTCCAGTGGTTTTGGGTCCGTAACCCTTCAATGTCTCAAAGGACTACCCATTGTTCATGTTATTCTGCCAGTCTGTGAGACTCGTCTCACTGTTCTAGTATACGCACCCGGTATACGCGTATAATACTTGTATAGCTTACTTTATGCTTTATACCATTATTGCATTGTCTAGGTTATTTTTATAATATTTTCTTTAGTTGCATGCTTTGGACCGTTGGTCCCTTGGTTTACTTGGTGTATGGCTGTGATGAACCCGAGTGAGGGGCATGGATTATGATCCAATGGACACAAATCCAATCATTTCTTATATAAGCTCAACCCTCCACTTCTCTCAATTTTTCTTTCCTTCTATTCCCTTTCCTTCTTTACTTCTTCAGCCTTCACCGAGAGCAGCCAAGCTTGGCCTTGGCCTTGGGTGACTTTAGTAGTGTTTTGTGTAGGCTAAACTTGACCGTAGGCAAGTACATCTTGCCAACCGAAGGAAACAACCATGGATCTTACTTTAATTCTTAGTGTAACTTGTTTTGATCATTTGATCAGTTTTATTTTGGTTAACCCTTAGAACTTTTCATGATAAATAGCAAGGATTACTTAGGTTTCTTTTGCTAAGTTCCAGCATGTTACTTAGAACTTGTCTCCGTGATGATTTTTGGTTTCCTTGAATTAGATTGCTCATGGAGCCCGAGAACAGCAAGTCGGAGAATTCAAAGTTGGCTTGAGAATGCATTTGAAAAGTACGCAGGGAGCACTTGGCGCATAACACGAAGTTTCAGTGTGAGCGCGTGCATGTATTTTACTAATTTCTAGAAAGTACGCCAAGATATATTGAGTACTCTGGACGTACTTCTCTACTCCTACGTACATTTTGTACTAAGATAATTGTAAAACCCCCTTCCTAGAAAATCGTATATACTTTTTCTTTTTATTTAATTATTAATTAAATTGTAGTAATTAGGTCTAAATAGGAGAAATAGATTTTTAATAATTTTTATGTTAGGTGTTCGGGCACTTAGAGGACTTGTGGGACCATCAGGAATTTTTCGGAATTTATTCCATGTAGGAGACCCCTTGAGCAGTTGCTAGCCTAACGATGTGCAATACCCTATTATATAAATTTTCTTATGAGTATATATATATATGTATATACAAATAAATATATATGTATATATATTTAAAGAAAGGAAAAGAAAAGAAAAGAATTAATTTAATAATACTAATATAATAATAATAATAATAATAATAACCATTACAACTACTTTTTCCTTAGCAAAAACTTGCTGCAAGGAGTCCCTTCCGCAAACTTAGCATTTGCTTTAGACTTCCTTCAGCCCATTTGCTAATCCAAACAGGACCCGCCCCATAGCATCAGTCAGCAAGCCAAATTGCTCCACTCCCCTCTTTTATTTTCCTCGGCCGAACCCAAACACCCTCTCTCTCTCCCTATTATATATATATATATATATATATATATATATATATTATTGGCTCCCAAAAATCCTAACCTAGAAACTCTAGACTTCCTCTTCCCATCTAGAGCCGTCACCGCCGCCAGAGAAGCCTCCCCAAGCCATCCGACCATCCCGTCGACGCCGACATCGCGAACTGCAGTTTCCCACTCGAGGCACCTTCGCTCCGGCGCGATTTTCCGTCGACTCGCTCGACCAAACGCCGTTCCGTTTTCATAGGTATGATCTTCCCTTAACTCTCTCCAATATTCGTTTTATAGCCAACCTCGGAAAATGTGTACCCCTAGGTGAAAAACAGCGTCCAAAGTGGACGGACAGACAGAATTCTGCAATCGCAGAATTCCAGAATGACCACCCATATTGTCGAGTTCGTATCTCCCACCACAGAGATCCGAATTCAGTGATTCTTTTTGATACCTGTAGATTACATGACCTAGTTTATTTTCTGTATAATAACTTTGTGCTATTAGTTGCTGTGGACAAAATTGTATTCGTCACAAAACTGCGCGCATCCACTTTTTCCGATTTTTTAAAAGTTGGAGATCGGAGCGCGCCCCGCCAAAAGGGACCGCCCCGCCGTGTGCCAAGTGTACCGAATGGTGCACGTAGCATAATCGGACACGTGAAAATTCGTGGGGACTGATTTGGACGCGTGTGCGCGCCGGAATCAGGCCGTATCCGCGAACACATTCCGTGTCGTCACTTTTATGGAACTCGCGAGTATTTTGTGCACGCTTGTCAGATTGTGACGAAACTTGCACCACTGGACTCGTGGTAACACGCTGGTCCTGTGACCCAATTTTCACGCATTTCTGAGACGGTTGACCAGATCGCCTAATGGCGGGCCCTATAGTTGACTTTTTGGACCAAATTATGTTCGGCACATCAGAATCCAAATTTGGACATACCGTTCGGATCGTATTGACATTTAGAGTTGTTTGACCCATAGTTTGTCCCATTTAGAGACTGTTACCCTCGGCACGCTTTTCGGTGCAAAGTGGGCCCACCTATGGAACCCGCTTTGGCCCGGAATTGACCTTTTTGCCCCTGTGTCCAAATTGGACGTAAGGACAGGCATTTCTAGCTATTTGACATCTTCTGAGACTTTTGGTGATATTTATTACAGCTTTCGGAGTAGTACCTACCGGATCCACCGATACCAGGACGACAGTTGATATTCAAACATCAGGCAAGTGTACCTTGCCAACATTGCAGTTCTTGTTACATATTTTTCTTGCTTCATTATATTGCTGTGTATGCTTAACCTAGGACCATGTGACGTACTTAGCGTCCGATTATTAGTCGGGTGCCAACACTGTACGCAGTGTTGGGTACGGTCATCTAGAGATGGACATTCGTGACACTTTATATTCTCGTACTTGTCTTATCAAGTACCATATGACCCAGGACACTTGACACTATTCATGAGACAGGATCTTCTCGAGATATTCGTGGTGATTCTGTATAGGATACATGACTTAACAGAGGTACTATATTCTTAGATACTTTATGACTTGTTGCATTTAGCTATGATCGCGCTAGACATGGACATGAGACGTTATGGACATGATATGCGTGGTTACATTGGGTGGGGAGAGACACACAGGCTACAGACTGATTATATATATATAAAACATAGTAAACACATAGTAAAACAAATAGTTATTGCTGCTACCGGCTCCCAGACACAGAGCTTGTAGTGGTCTCAGCCTGAGTACTCGTGATGCTCTCATTTGCATTTTCATATAGATGGTTACATACTTACCCTATTTATTTCATTATCTGCTGCACTGCATTATTTATTTTGGCATGAACTTTCTTGTACCTTGCTATGTCCCCTGAGGACCTGGATCCGGATTTTGTCCCCAGATTTTGCAGACGAGGTTTATCCCGAGGTTTACGGGACCGGAGCAGGAGCCGATCCAGGAGCTGTACCGCCATCCGAGGACGAGGTCTTAGATGAAGACTTCTCTTGAGCATCCATGTTCATGCTCAGCTTTTATTATTTATTTCAGTCTTTTATATTCTGGTCTGTTGAACCATTGTACTAGATATTTATCGGGTTGTTCCCCGAAGTACTTTGTGAGACTAGATGATGATGTACATTCCTTATTTATTCTGTGGATCATATTTTATATCTTGTGTGGATGAGATTAGTTGTGCCTTGATTGTCGTAGACTTGTTTTACAGCTTAAGTATGCCCTGATGGATCCATTATATTGGGTTGGTCCATCGGTGCGTACTGCTGGCCATTGCCACGTGTCTAGTCCCTCGGTATTTTAGGACTGGGGCGTGACATGGTTTTTGTGGTGGCCCATGCAGGTCTACGACTAAATTGTTCAGTTTCAACTTAGGGACTGAACCAGCCTGCCCTAAGGATAGGATAAGTTCTAGGTTCTCATCCATTATTTAAACCCTTATTGGACTCTATATCGAACTCGAAACTATAATTGATTTGCATCCTGTATTGATTCCTCTGAGCGTTCTTATAGTTTATCTTTTGAATTCAGAGCAATGGATCCTAGGAATGGAGACGAGACTCCTTTGGAGACACCACACGACGCTGTGATTACTTATGGAGACGGAGTGACTCCTGGGAGTGGAGGACAAGCATCACAGAACGATCAAACCGGACAGCCTAATCCACGGTTTCGGAGAGATGACATCCCACCTCCACCACAGTTCACTCCACAGATGCCAGCTTTCCCGCCAGGACAAGCTATGGACGGGCAACAGATATTCCAGATGATGTATGCTATGATGCAAGCACAGCAACAGATTCAGCAAGAGGCCCATCGGCAGGAGGTCGATTATCTGAGAACCAGCCTGGTATCCGCATTGGAGCAGGCAAATCCACCAGCGAGGAGAACGACGACGGGATCTATCACCGACTTCCGTCAGCTCAAGCCTCGTACATTTTCTGGTAAAGAGGGACCAACAGAAGTTCATGAATGGCTCACAAACATTCAGCATCAGTTGAAAGCCGCTGAACTTCCTAGAGAGAAGTGGATGACTGCAGTCAGAATGCAGTTAACCGAGAACGCACATCACTGGTGGTTAGCAGAGGAGATGAGGCTCGGGCAGGACCGAGTCACCTGGGAAGAGTTCTCTAGACTCTTCAGAGAGATGTATATTCCCGCAGTAGCGAGGGCAGAGCTCAGAGATAAGTTCCACCGCCTTATCCAAGGCAACATGATAGTGGAAGAGTACAATACGGAATTTATTCGCCTGAGCCGCTTTGCCCCGACGTTGATTTCGACGGAGGAAGAAAAAGCAGAGAAGTTCTTCGACGGACTAAACTTGGAGCTACAAAAACTAATTGGATCCGTTGCACCTACATCCTACTCAGACGTCCTTGCAGCAGCCCGACGCGTGGAACGCGTCACCAGGAGAGAGACCAGTCTGAAACGGTCTTCCACATCAGCCAAAGTATCGCAAGAAGAAGCTGCAAAGAGGCCTCACCTACACCAGCCACCCAGGGCCTCTCCGCAGATACTACCTACATGTCAGTACTGTGGCAAGGCAGGCCATATTGAGAAGGACTGCAGACGCAAGTTAGGATTATGCTTGATTTGCGGAACCAACCAACACTTAGCCAAGGATTGTCCTCATCATCGAGAGAGAGCACCAATATTAAACCGACAAGCTCTCCCAGCGCCAGAAGGATATCAACCAAGGCCACCCTTGGCTCCACAGGCAGCACTCTTCCAGCAAGCCCAACAGCAACAGCAGAGGAATCCACCGCAAGGACGCGGACAAGCCTTTGCCATGACTTTGGAGGACGCGCAGATTCACGGAGTAGCTAATGCCCGTAAGTTTTTATAGTTTTCTGCTTTTAGAATTGCTTAGTTTTTGCATGTTGATTCGTGACCTAGCCTTAACCTAGTAATTAATTTGAACTTGCTAATAATTTATAACCTAGAATGTTTTTATAAAGTCTTTTGTTATTGTGCTTATTTTGTGTTGTTTTGTGAACTTGAATTAATTTGTACCTCCCTTTATCATCATCAAGCGTACTTATAATTGCTGTACTTGACTTATGCTGCTATTCTATAGCCTAGTTTTGCAAGCTTATTCTTTATCGAGCTTGTTCATGACATGTGTGTTAGTGGACATGTACACTAATACAATAGTCTATTCAGAATCAGTGTATTACGGTCTGATCAACCTTAGTGCATTTTGGTTCGCTCTTCGCATGACTACTTCACGTGGATTGAGATATATAGTTGACTAGTATGCTTGCCCTCTAGATATGTCTGAGCATATCGTATCAGCTACACAACTGTACTAATACGAGCATGCGAACAAAGGATTACCAGAATAGGATTTCAATCCACAACAACTTGACCATTCCCATTTGAATTCTTTAAACGCCTTGATCCTGATACTTCTAATCTATTACCTCACCCTTGAACTCTTTATTATTGATCTCCGTCTTCCCTTATTTCGGAAAGACGAAACCTCATGCTTGGTATAAGTTGATATATAGACAGTACTAGATATACCCCACAGACCGGTCACATTATTGCTACCCTTTTATATATGATTAAGGGAATATCATAGGTGATAGGTTGGTGTTAAAGACTTGAGGATTCAATAACATGATTAAATGAGTCGGGGCATAGATTTATTAGATGAAGAGTCTTAGATAATAGATGGGTAAATTCTAAGTTGGGTAGAGACCGCAATGCTCACTTGAGAGAAATTCTTAGACTGTAATCAAGTGAGACTTGACAAAGAGAGCCCTACCCTAATTTAATTTCGAGGACAAAATTTTTACAAGTTGGGTAGAATGTAAAACCCCCTTCCTAGAAAATCGTATATACTTTTTTTTTTTATTTAATTATTAATTAAATTATAGTAATTAGGTCTAAATAGGAGAAATATATTTTTAATAATTTTTATGTTAGGTGTTCGGGCACTTAGAGGACTTGTGGGACCATCAGGAATTTTTCGGAATTTATTCCATGTAGGAGACCCCTTGAGCAGTTGCTAGCCTAACGATGTGCAATACCCTATTATATAAATTTTCTTATGAGTATATATATATATGTATATACAAATAAATATATATGTATATATATTTAAAGAAAGGAAAAGAAAAGAAAAGAATTAATTTAATAATACTAATATAATAATATTAATAATAATAACCATTACAACTACTTTTCCCTTAGCAAAAACTTGCTGCAAGGAGTCCCTTCCGCAAACTTAGCATTTGCTTTAGACTTCCTTCAGCCCATTTGCTAATCCAAACAGGACCCGCCCCATAGCATCAGTCAGCAAGCCAAATTGCTCCGCTCCCCTCTTTTATTTTCCTCGGCCGAACCCAAACACCCTCTCTCTCTCCCTATTATATATATATATATATATATATATATTATTGGCTCCCAAAAACCCTAACCTAGAAACTCTAGACTTCCTCTTCCCATCTAGAGCCGTCACCACCGCCAGAGAAGCCTCCCCAAGCCATCCGACCATCCCGTCGACGCCGATATCGCGAACTGCAGTTTCCTACTCGAGGTACCTTCGCTCCGGCGCGATTTCCCGTCGACTCGCTCGACCAAATGCTGTTCCGTTTTCATAGGTATGATCTTCCCTTAACTCTCTCCAATATTCGTTTTATAGCCAACCTCGGAAAACGTGTGCCCCTAGGTGAAAAACAGCGTCCAAAGTGGACGGACAGACAGAATTCTGCAATCGCAGAATTCCAGAATGACCACCCATATTGCCGAGTTCGTATCTCCCACCACAGAGATCCGAATTCGGTGATTCTTTTTGATACCTATAGATTACATGACCTAGTTTATTTTCTGTATAATAACTTTGTGCTATTAGTTGCTGTGGACAAAATTGTATTCGTCACAAAACTGCGCGCACCCACTTTTTCCAGTTTTCTAAAAGTTGGAGATCGGAGCGCGCCCCGCCAAAAGGGACCGCCCCGCCGTGTGCCAAGTGTACCGAATGGTGCACGCAGCATAATCGGACACGTAAAAATTCGTGGGGACTGATTTGGACGCGTGTGCGCGCCGGAATCAGGCCGTATCCGCGAACACATTTCGTGTCGTCACTTTTATGGAACTCGCGAGTATTTTGTGCACGCTTGTCAGATTATGACGAAACTTGCGCCATTGGACTCGTGGTAACACGCTGGTCCTGTGACCCAATTTTTATGCATTTCTGAGATGGTTGACCAGATCGCCTAATGGCGGTCCCCACAGTTGACTTTTTGGACCAAATTATGTTCGGCACATCGGAATCCAAATTTGGACATACCGTTGGGATCGTATTGACATTTAGAGTTGTTTGACCCATAGTTTATCCCATTTAAAGACTGTTACCCTCGGCACGCTTTTCGGTACAAAGTGGGCCCACCTATGGAACCCGCTTTGGCCCGGAATTGACCTTTTTGCCCCTGTGTCCAAATTGGACGTAAGGACAGGCATTTCTAGCTATTTGACATCTTCTGAGACTGTTGGTGATATTTATTACAGCTTTCGGAGTAGTACCTACCGGATCCACCGATACCAGGACGACAGTTGATATTCAAACATCAGGCAAGTGTACCTTGCCAACATTGCAGTTCTTGTTACATATTTTTCTTGCTTCATTATATTGCTGTGCATGCTTAACCTAGGACCGTGTGACGTACTTAGCGTCCGATTATTAGTCGGGTGCCAACACTGTACGCAGTGTTGGGTACGGTCATCTAGAGATGGACATTCGTGACACTTTATATTCTCGTACTTGTCTTATCAAGTACCATATGACCCAGGACACTTGACAATATTCATGAGACAGGATCTTCCCGAGATATTCGTGGTGATTCTGTATAGGATACATGACTTAACAGAGGTACTATATTCTTAGATACTTTATGACTTGTTGCATTTAGCTATGATCGCGCTAGACATGGACATGAGACGTTATGGACATGATATGCGTGGTTACATTGGGTGGGGAGAGACACACAGGCTACAGGCTGATTATATATATATAAAACATTGTAAATACATAGTAAAACACATAGTTATTGCTGCTACCGGCTCCCAGACACAGAGCTTGTAGTGGTCTCAGCCTGAGTACTCGTGATGCTCTCATTTGCATTTTCACATAGATGGTTACGTACTTACCTTATTTATTTCATTATCTGCTGCACTGCATTATTTATTTTGGCATGAGCTTTCTTGTACCTTGCTATGTCCCCTGAGGACCTGGATCCGGATTTTGTCCCCAGATTTTGCAGACGAGATTTATCCCGAGGTTTACGGGACCGGAGCAGGAGCCGATCCAGGAGCTGTACCGCCATCCGAGGACGAGGTCTTAGATGAAGACTTCTCTTGAGCATCCATGTTCATGCTCAGCTTTTATTATTTATTTCAGTCTTTTATATTCTGGTCTGTTGAACCATTGTACTAGATATTTATCGGGTTGTTCCCCGAAGTACTTTGTGAGACTAGATGATGATGTACATTCCTTATTTATTCTGTGGATCATATTTTATATCTTGTGTGGATGAGATTAGTTGTGCCTTGATTGTCGTAGACTTGTTTTACAGCTTAAGTATGCCCTGATGGATCCATTATATTGGGTTGGTCCATCGGTGCGTACTGCTGGCCATTGCCACGTGTCTAGTCCCTCGGTATTTTAGGACTGGGGCGTGACATGGTTTTTGTGGTGGCTCATGCAGGTCTACGACTAAATTGTTCAGTTTCAACTTAGGGACTGAACCAGCCTGCCCTAAGGATAGGATAAGATCTAGGTTCTCATCCATTATTTAAACCCTTATTGGACTCTATATCGAACTCGAAACTGTAATTGATTTGCATCCTGTATTGATTCCTCTGAGCGTTCTTATAGTTTATCTTTTGAATTCAGAGCAATGGATCCCAGGAATGGAGACGAGACTCCTTTGGAGACACCACACGACGCTGTGGTTACTTATGGAGACGGAGTGACTCCTGGGAGTGGAGGACAAGCATCACAGAACGATCAAACCGGACAGCCTAATCCACGGTTTCGGAGAGATGACATCCCACCTCCACCACAGTTCACTCCACAGATGCCAGCTTTCCCGCCAGGACAAGCTATGGACGGGCAACAGATGTTCCAGATGATGTATGCTATGATGCAAGCACAGCAACAGATTCAGCAAGAGGCCCATCGGCAGGAGGCCGATTATCTGAGAACCAGTCTGGTATCCGCATTGGAGCAGGCAAATCCACCAGCGAGGAGAACGACGACGGGATCTATCACCGACTTCCGTCAGCTCAAGCCTCGTACATTTTCTGGTAAAGAGGGACCAACAGAAGTTCATGAATGGCTCACAAACATTCAGCATCAGTTGGAAGCCGCTGAACTTCCTAGAGAGAAGTGGATGACTGCAGTCAGAATGCAGTTAACTGAGAACGCACATCACTGGTGGTTAGCAGAGGAGATGAGGCTCGGGCAGGACCGAGTCACCTGGGAAGAGTTCTCTAGACTCTTCAGAGAGATGTATATTCCCGCAGTAGCGAGGGCAGAGCTCAGAGATAAGTTCCACCGCCTTATCCAAGGCAACATGATAGTGGAAGAGTACAATGCGGAATTTATTCGCCTGAGCCACTTTGCCCCGACGTTGATTTCGACGGAGGAAGAAAAAGCAGAGAAGTTCTTCGACGGACTAAACTTGGAGCTACAGAAACTAATTGGATCCGTTGCACCTACATCCTACTCAGACGTCCTTGCAGCAGCCCGACGCGTGGAACGCGTCACCAGGAGAGAGACCAGTCTGAAACGGTCTTCCACATCAGCCAAAGTATCGCAAGAAGAAGCTGCAAAGAGGCCTCACCTACACCAGCCACCCAGGGCCTCTCCGCAGATACTACCTACATGTCAGTACTGTGGCAAGGCAGGCCATATTGAGAAGGACTGCAGACGCAAGTTAGGATTATGCTTGATTTGCGGAACCAACCAACACTTAGCCAAGGATTGTCCTCATCATCGAGAGAGAGCACCAATATTAAACCGACAAGCTCTCCCAGCGCCAGAAGGATATCAACCAAGGCCACCCTTGGCTCCACAGGCAGCACTCTTCCAGCAAGCCCAACAGCAACAGCAGAGGAATCCACCGCAAGGACGCGGACAAGCCTTTGCCATGACTTTGGAGGACGCGCAGATTCACGGAGTAGCTAATGCCCGTAAGTTTTTATAGTTTTCTGCTTTTAGAATTGCTTAGTTTTTGCATGTTGATTCGTGACCTAGCCTTAACCTAGTAATTAATTTGAACTTGCTAATAATTTATAACCTAGAATGTTTTTATAGAGTCTTTTGTTATTGTGCTTATTTTGTGTTGTTTTGTGAACTTGAATTAATTTGTACCTCCCTTTATCATCATCAAGCGTACTTATAATTGCTGTACTTGACTTATGCTGTTATTCTATAGCCTAGTTTTGCAAGCTTATTCTTTATCGAGCTTGTTCATGACATGTGTGTTAGTGGACATGTACACTAATACAATAGTCTATTCAGAATCAGTGTATTACGGTCTGATCAACCTTAGTGCATTTTGGTTCGCTCTTCGCACGACTACTTCACGTGGATTGAGATATATAGTTGACTAGTATGCTTGCCCTCTAGATATGTCTGAGCATATCGTATCAGCTACACAACTGTACTAATACGAGCATGCGAACAAAGGATTACCAGAATAGGATTTCAATCCACAACAACTTGACCATTCCCATTTGAATTCTTTAAACGCCTTGATCCTGATACTTCTAATCTATTACCTCACCCTTGAACTCTTTATTATTGATCTCCGTCTTCCCTTATTTCGGAAAGACGAAACCTCATGCTTGGTATAAGTTGATATATAGACAGTACTAGATATACCCCACAGACCGGTCACATTATTGCTACCCTTTTATATATGATTAAGGGAATATCATAGGTGATAGGTTGGTGTTAAAGACTTGAGGATTCAATAACATGATTAAATGAGTCGGGGCATAGATTTATTAGATGAATAGTCTTAGATAATAGATGGGTAAATTCTAAGTTGGGTAGAGACCGCAATGCTCACTTGAGAGAAATTCTTAGACTGTAATCAAGTGAGACTTGACAAAGAGAGCCCTACCCTAATTTAATTTCGAGGACGAAATTTTTACAAGTTGGGTAGAATGTAAAACCCCCTTCCTAGAAAATCGTATATACTTTTTCTTTTTATTTAATTATTAATTAAATTGTAGTAATTAGGTCTAAATAGGAGAAATATATTTTTAATAATTTTTATGTTAGGTGTTCGGGCACTTAGAGGACTTGTGGGACCATCAGGAATTTTTCGAAATTTATTCCATGTAGGAGACCCCTTGAGCAGTTGCTAGCCTAACGATGTGCAATACCCTATTATATAAATTTTCTTATGAGTATATATATATATATGTATATACAAATAAATATATATGTATATATATTTAAAGAAAGGAAAAGAAAAGAAAAGAAAAGAATTAATTTAATAATACTAATATAATAATATTAATAATAATAACCATTATAACTACTTTTCCCTTAGCAAAAACTTGCTGCAAGGAGTTCCTTCCGCAAACTTAGCATTTGCTTTAGACTTCCTTCAGCCCATTTGCTAATCCAAACAGGACCCGCCCCATAGCATCAGTCAGCAAGCCAAATTGCTCCGCTCCCCTCTTTTATTTTCCTCGGCCGAACCCAAACACCCTCTCTCTCTCTCTCTCCCTATTATATATATATATATATATATATATATATATATATATATATATATATATATATATATATATTATTGGCTCCCAAAAACCATAACCTAGAAACTCTAGACTTCCTCTTCCCATCTAGAGCCGTCACCGCCGCCAGAGAAGCCTCCCCAAGCCATCCGACCATCCCGTCGACGCCGACATCGCGAACTGCAGTTTCCCACTCGAGGCACCTTCGCTCCGGCGCGATTTTCCGTCGACTCGCTCGACCAAACGCCGTTTCGTTTACATAGGTATGATCTTCCCTTAACCCTCTCCAATATTCGTTTTATAGCCAACCTCGAAAAACGTGTGCCCCTAGGTAAAAAATAGCGTCCAAAGTGGACGGACAGACAGAATTCTGCAATCGCAGAATTCCAGAATGACCACCCATATTGCCGAGTTCGTATCTCCCACCACAGAGATCCGAATTCGGTGATTCTTTTTGATACCTGTAGATTACATGACCTAGTTTATTTTCTGTAAAATAACTTTGTGCTATTAGTTGCTGTGGACAAAATTGTATTCGTCACAAAACTGCGCGCACCCACTTTTTCCGGTTTTCTAAAAGTTGGAGATCGGAGCGCGCCCCGCCAAACGGGACCGCCCCGCCGTGTGCCAAGTGTACCGAATGGTGCACGCAGCATAATCGGACACGTAAAAATTCGTGGGGACTGATTTGGACGCGTGTGCGCGCCGAAATCAGGCCGTATCCGCGAACACATTCCGTGTCGCCACTTTTGTGGAACTTGCGAGTATTTTGTGCACGCTTGTCAGATTGTGACGAAACTTACGCCACTGGACTCATGGTAACACGCTGGTCCTGTGACCCAATTTTCACGCATTTCTGAGACGGTTGACCAGATCGCCTAATGGCGGGCCCCACTGTTGACTTTTTGGACCAAATTATGTTCGGCACATCGGAATCCAAATTTGGACATACCGTTGGGATCGTATTGACATTTAGAGTTGTTTGACCCATAGTTTGTCCCATTTAGAGACTGTTACCCTCGGCACACTTTTCGGTGCAAAGTGGGCCCACTTATGGAACCCGCTTTGGCCCGGAATTGACCTTTTTGCCCCTGTGTCCAAATTGGACGTAAGGACAGGCATTTCTAGCTATTTGACATCTTCTGAGACTGTTGGTGATATTTATTACAGCTTTCAGAGTAGTACCTACCGTATCCACCGATACCAGGACGATAGTTGATATTCAAACATCAGGCAAGTGTACCTTGCCAACATTGCAGTTCTTGTTACATATTTTTTTTGCTTCATTATATTGCTGTGCATGCTTAACCTAGGACCGTGTGACGTACTTAGCGTCCGATTATTAGTCGGGTGCCAACACTGTACGCAGTGTTGGGTACGGTCATCTAGAGATGGACATTCGTGACACTTTATATTCTCGTACTTGTCTTATCAAGTACCATATGACCCAGGACACTTGACACTATTCATGAGACAGGATCTTCTCGAGATATTTGTGGTGATTCTGTATAGGATACATGACTTGACAGAGGTACTATATTCTTAGATACTTTATGACTTGTTGCATTTAGCTATGATCGCGCTAGACATGGACATGAGACGTTATGGACATGATATGCGTGGTTACATTGGGTGGGGAGAGACACACAGGCTACAGGCTGATTATATATATATAAAACATAGTAAACACATAGTAAAACACATAGTTATTGCTGCTACCGGCTCCCAGACACAGAGCTTGTAGTGGTCTCAGCCTGAGTACTCGTGATGCTCTCATTTGCATTTTCACATAGATGGTTACATACTTACCCTATTTATTTCATTATCTGCTGCACTGCATTATTTATTTTGGCATGAGCTTTCTTGTACCTTGCTATGTCCCCTGAGGACCTGGATCCGGATTTTGTCCCCAGATTTTGCAGACGAGGTTTATCCCGAGGTTTACGGGACCGGAGCAGGAGCCGATCCAGGAGCTGTACCACCATCCGAGGACGAGGTCTTAGATGAAGACTTCTCTTGAGCATCCATGTTCATGCTCAGCTTTTATTATTTATTTCAGTCTTTTATATTCTGGTCTGTTGAACCATTGTACTAGATATTTATCGGGTTGTTCCCCGAAGTACTTTATGAGACTAGATGATGATGTACATTCCTTATTTATTCTGTGGATCATATTTTATATCTTGTGTGGATGAGATTAGTTGTGCCTTGATTGTCGTAGACTTGTTTTACAGCTTAAGTATGCCCTGATGGATCCATTATATTGGGTTGGTCCATCGGTGCGTACTGCTGGCCATTGCCACGTGTCTAGTCCCTCGGTATTTTGGGACTGGAACGTGACAGTAATTCCTCCAAAAGTACGTCAATCCTAGTTGGCGCACTTTTGAATGAGTCTGCAATTCGTCAAGAATGTACACCACTGCTTAAATAGCCAAGTTGGCGCACTTTGCAGATATTGCAGATTTGGCACATTTTGGTAAATCTTTCCTTACCGGCGCACGTTACTGACCTTAGGGAATGGCTCATTTGCTGTCATTAATGTTTTAGCGCACATTGTGGCATTCTGCAGAGACAGAGCACTTTGCATCCCTTCGTAGTTACTTGATGACAAATTAAATGACTTCTGACCATTCTCAAGAATTGTGTTCTCGACTGTAGTGCTTCCTCGACTGATGTGTAAAACATTGAGACTTGTGTTTTGTCTTTTAGTAGACATTCCCAATCTCATTGTGTGCCAAGGATTCAGTTTAGCGATTGTGCGCCACTACTTGAAGAAGTGAGCCAAGCTCCTGGCTCGCGCACTTTTATCATTGTACGCCAATATATTATTTTCTTGCCTGATTTTACGCCAACCCTAATTTGATGATTTTATGTGACTGTATGCTAGTATTCTCTTTTAATAATGATTAGCACTTGATGTTTCTCTGGTTCTCTTTTATCTAGTAATTTTAGTTAATTCTGTTTATTTCCTGGTGATATTCCTGTCATTGATCTTGATTTTCTGACATGATCTAGTGATTGTACACTATAAATAAACTCCTGATAATCCTGAGACTCCTAAATCTTGATACTCCTGATAGTGGCTCGACATAGCGTACTCATGACTTGAGAACTCCTATAACTGTCTTGATCAAGGCTATTAGTAGCACCTGTATTGTAAGTCATGTATCCCCGTGGTTGATTTTGATTGTTCTTGTCATGCTACTTTCCTGTCTTGAATCATGTCTGTAGAAGATTTCTGAGCACCACGGTCGAGAATTCTTGATAATTGTCCAGACTAACAACTAGAATAATAATCTAGAAAGCATCTATAGGAGGGTTATGGAAGGTAAATAAGTGAAGAATGTTGGATTCCCATTTAGTGTGATTGACCACACTTGGGTCCAACCTATAATGGATAATAGGTGGGGTGTGAAGTTGGGTCAAGTCCAAAGTGTGTAGGGCTGAAATAACTTTCTAATGTGTTAGTGTAAGGTTTAGAGTGGTGTATCATGACATTTAATATTTTGTAGAGAGAAAAATGGTATATAATATTTGGCATAAACCAGATGGGAGTGTGGGAATATTTGGGTTGAGTTTGGACTATGTTTGGGCTAAGTCAAAAAGATAGCTCAATAGGTCTAGGAATTGTGTTATTTGTGGTAAATGAATTAAAAGTATGAAGAAGTCTAATTAGGTATGACACACAGGTCATGGATCTTGTGTGCTTAATATAGTATCATGGTCATATAGTGATGTCGAGGAACATGTCAAAGTTAGGTTTCCAAATTCGATTGGGAATGTCACAAATTCAAGTTTAGATTTGAATTGGAATTATGTGACGAATGTTGTACGATTAAATTATAGCACAAGATAGTGTGTTTGAGAGTGACACAAAAGTCAGGATTGAAGATTTGTCTGTCTGGATTAAGAGTGTGAAAGTTGTTGGTCAGCAAGGGCTAGTGTAGTATTCCAAATATTGAAACTATAGTAAGGCGCACCAAAGATATCATAATTGAAGTATGTAAAACAACTCCATTTTTCTAACCCTAATTATCCCAAAATAATTTATAATATCACACAAAACTATATATATATATATATATATATATATATATATATATATATATATATACCTAAATTGGGTGAGGGGGTTTACATTACCTGTTTTCTCGTATTTTGGGACCTTGATACTTCCGGCTGCTGGCCTACATGTAAAGCATATTCTAGACTATAGCTAGAGATGATCATGTAATATTGTGTACGGCTAGTTCTTCATTTTGGTAACTAGCTTATTATCATCTGTGTATGTGTAATCTCTGTATCCTGAAATTCGTGCTTAAATATTGTTATTAGGTTAATTTGGGGCTATTAAAAATTTTCACAATTTTTGGTTAATTAAAAACTAGTAACAATAAATTTTTAGGACTTTTAAGAATTTATTTTAGAGTCAAACATAATTAAAAATATTTAAAACTTTTATTTTAGGTTCTAAATAATCAAATATATTTTCTAGAATTTTCTGAGAATTTTCTGAGTATTTTTAATATTTATTGGGAGTTATTCAGGCTAATAACTAATTTTTAGGACTTCTAGAATTTATTGTGCAAGACCAAAAATATAGAATCAATCCACAAAATTTTTTAGTGTTTATAATATTATTATATATTTTTTGAAATTATTTCATAATATTTGGAATAATTTTAATATTTATTTTTATATAAATAGGTAAAACTAATTTTTAGAGCGTCTCCTAATTATAGTAGGAAACCTATGAACATAAAATTGTTCCAAGTATTTTTCTAGGGTTTTTAGGTTCAAAATATATTTTTTACATTTTTTTCAGATTTTTATTATTATTTTTAATGTTTATTTTGAGTTATTTAGATTTTAAAATGACTTAAATAATGTTTTTATAAAGGCAAATCAAAAATAAATAATATAAACAAAATCACCCAATCAGATTCTGACACGTGTTATTCTATATTTATCATTCAGCCGCATGTCAGCGCATATATATATATATATATATATATATATATATATATATATATATATATATATATATATATATATATATATATATATATATATATATATATATATATATATAATATAATATAATATAATAACCTTAATTATTCCATTATTTTAGAGAGAGAGATTTTGGAGAATTGTCATCTAGGATTCCTTCATCTTCCAGAAGCCATTACTCATAGCTCCAGACTCCAAACATGGTCTAATTTCTTGCATTAGAACCGTATTGAGGTTAGCTTTCTGAATATATAAATTGTTTTACGAAATATTGAATATTAAATTCTGAAAAATTCGTAGAGCACAGCATGTCCAAAAATAGATGCGTCTCGATATTTTCATGATTTTGGGAGAACCAGGAATCAGAATCATGAACCGTTTAAAGTTTACAAAAGATAATATCAAGATCATTGACATATGTTTTTCCTAGAATTTAATTCGAAGTATTTCTATACTATTAATTCTGTAGAACTTCTAGGTTAGAAATTAACCACCGTTGCACAATACAAATTTTGTATGTGCAATAATTTTCAAACGAATTTGAATTCGGACGAGCCATAAATTCTAACATTTTTTTGACACTGAAATCTACATGAAATCATGCATAAAAGTTGAGTTTGTATCGGTTGACTTTTTGGTCAACAGATAGCCTCGATTTGTGTGCCATGATTCTCGAGTTGATAAAATTCAGTTTCTTTGGACAAAATTTAGGAATTAACCTAAAAATCAGAATAATAAGATTAAAATAAGATTTTAGAGTAATTATTTCATAATTAAATAAATTAAAATAAATTATCTTTTGACATGGTAAAATTGTAATACATAGGCTATTTGGACTATGACTTGGACTCTGATTCATACCAGCTAAAGACCACAGGTGAGTACATTCTCTTACAATTTTTATTATATTAATTATCTCTATGATTCTAGTTGTATAGCGTACATGAATTTGATACTATGTATGCACGAGTTGGCATCATCGAGACCTGTCACGAGGAATCGTGATTGGGATCCATCGTGCTAGCTGGAAAAACGGAGAAATATTAGTAGATTATGTGATCATACCCAACTCTACATAAATCATAGCTCATCCACACCCCACGTCGGTGCAGCCTGACCATTACATGCCTCATAGCCTGTTATGTATGATTAGTCTGACTATTGCTTGCATCATAGCTATCCGGATGGTTAGCCTGATCTTACATGAATCATAGCTAGTCATACATAGCAAGCCTGATCAGTCCCAAGCCGATCACATGATATGCTGATGTTTCACACACTTAGCTAGATAGTCTATACATGTATCTCTAGTTTATTTATCTAGCATTTTTCCATATTCTAGTTATTGTTCTAGTATTCACCTATATTCCAGTTCATTATTCTAGCATGCACTTGTATTCTTGTTCATTGCTAGTGTACCATTGATGATGACATATGCTCCAGTATTTATATTTCCAGTATTTTATTATCTCCAGTATTTCTTATTGCCAGTATTTATATCCATCTTGTATTTCTTTACACTGTATTATAGTTTTTGTCAATATACATTGAACTGCTATTAGTTCTTGTACTTTGTTCCATCCTGACTGAAAATATTTTTCCAGACCGTGACTTAGAGGACTTATTTTCGGCATACTTGGAGATTTGGATGTATTGATTGCAGGTTAGACTATTTATTGTTGTGAGACTTGTCTTATATTTTATTTGTTTTCTTCGATATCTCATCGTACTTTATTTCTGTGATTGAGTATTCCATATTATATGGTGATATCTGTGTCTCCTTATGGAGTTGGATATTCGTGTGAGATTGATTAGATAGAGTATTGACCTAGATAGCGTTCTACCGTCGATGTTGTGGCGTAGGCTGGACGTACCCAAGCACTCGTACCCAAATTCTGGGTGCGGGTCGTGACACATTTTTAGTGGCGGCTCATGCAGGTCAGGCTTCGCAAGTTGTGTAATGTCGTGGTAGTGTAATACTTAGTTGTACTACTGCATGCCTGCGATAGGATATAAGACATATGATACTAGGATGAGAGAGGATACTCAATCACAAATTATTTAAGAGATTCCTGGGATGACCATTGAGAATCTTATTATAATTTCTAATTTAAATCTTTTTCCTTGTTCCCGTCCGCTCTCGCTTATTGTTATTGAATTTGATTTTTGTTGATCAGTTGTTAAATTTAATTTTTGGTGTCGTTGTTGAGTTTGATTTCATATCGAGATAAATTTTATGGACTAAAAATTTATGGTATCATCTGATGACATATGTTGATGAGGACAGTGAGAAAGGTAAAACATCTACTTTGATTATGGAACTTAGAGTTTATCGCAGCCACATTAGCTGTCGTGGCAGAAACGTAGAAACCTGACCTTGGATGTACATATTTTTAGTTATGAAATTTAGAGTTTCTTGCAGCCATACCGGTTGGCGTGGTGAGGATTCTAGATGACGTAATTATAGAGTTGCATACCTTAGTTATGGAACCTATCGTTTATCGCAGGTATGCTTACTGGCGTGGCAAGGATTCTGCGTATCCTGATTTCGGACAAACGTGTATGATTATCAGGTTGTATCTTAAATTGGTTCTTAAAGTATCATCTCAATACTTATCTACTTCTGTATTACATGACTTTGTTCCATCGCTTCTTTTTGTTTGCTAAGAGATACCTTCAGTCCTTAATCAAGTTCCTTTTGAGCTTCTTTTCTTTGAGGATTCCTTGTTAATATGATAATTGGTGACTTACAATTAGGTCTGTGTCTTATATCAGTGTTGACTGTTGAGAATATGACTTGTGAGTCTGTAAGTATTTCTTGGTTGGATATGTGAGCAGTAGGCATCGATCTAGAGTTAACTCGTAGCATAGTACCTTGTAGCAATAGTTCTATAATAGGTGCCATTATAGTTAGTATTGGTACTATAAGTAGAAGGGAGAGTAAAGAGTATCAGTGATGGTTCCAGGAGTTAGTATCAGAGTCAGCATGCCAGTCCTGGATAATCATGAATTCATGTAGTTGGATGATCCATGTAAGCAATTAAGTATCAAGGAAATTGTATTAAAAATTAATGGAGCATGATATTCAATTTGATGGTTGATACTTGGGTGTGTCAAGAGTAAAAAAATGCATATGCGTAAAGGAAATTAATGAGTGTGCCATAGTAGGAGGATACCCATAAGTGGATAAGAGAGTGTGAGAGAATAAGAATACATTGTGCTAAGTAGTGAGACTTGTGTTACAGATAAAAGTAGGTCCTTGATATGTTATTTGATCTGAGTGTACCGATATATGAGTAATGATGGATGTATCACCTGATATTGAGGCAAGTAATGTGTTAGAAACAATAGATGGAAGAGTGTCTAGAAATTATGTGCAGGATGCACAGTAGGTGATGAGTGTCAGTATGGAAGTTCATGAAAGTAGAAGCATAAGTATTAGAAAATTCTAATGGTGTGTCATGGGTTGAGAAATATCAAGATTGGTAATGGAAGTTATGAAGTGTATCACTGATTAGTGTAAAAGGTTAAGGGGAGATACTTATAATTCAATAGAGATATGGAACCATATGTCTGCCTTTGAGAGTGAAGTAAAATATGTGTATTATAGAAAGTGCAAGTGATCGTGAGTTCTAGTGAGTGCGATAAGGTGATCTAATGATGAAGCTAGTGTTACTATACCAATAGTGCTAGTGTTCTATATCAAGGATTAGTTGAGAATTGTGCTAGTAATAGTAAGTACTTCATGTGATAATATTAGATTGGTGTATCAGTTAATATGGATAGACAATTATTGGAAGTGATAGTGCAAGTAATCCAGGCAGTACAATATTCAGTACACAGTTGAGGAGTGTAGACAATTGGTGTATTTGTATGTACCTTGAGTATTAGAGACTGTGAGTATTTATATGTATACTTAGATAGATGTGAATTTAAATTTATAATTTAAAGATTGGAAATAAAATTTAATTTTTAAGAATTTTGAGGAGTTGATATTTTATGTTATTAAAATTTTTGAGGATTCAAATTCAATTCAATAAACATAGTCAAAGCTATAAAGATTTTTGGAAGTGATTACAATTTTATTTTAATATTTGAATATTTGACTTTTGAGGAAAGTATATGCATTTTATTTTAAATTGTTCGAGAAGTTAAATTTTGAGAATTTTATTTTGAGGATAAAATTTTATGGTGGGTAAGAAATATAAATTTGTATAAGAGTAGATGATGTGCATGTGTAAGGATCTATTGTCTTGAGAATGCCTGAGATGACACTGCAAACTGACTTGGGTACCCATCTAGAGTTGTATTAGAGGGAGCAATACTTAGTGTTGTGTTGCACTTGGCGTGCACTTGAGTGATAAGAACAAATAGTATAAACAATTATAGTAGGTAAGGGAACTAGTAGTCGGTGTGCTTGTAGTAATAACTGTGTACCTAAAGGGATAGAGGTATCAAACTTTGGATACATCATTAAACCATGGTTGTGTTAGCAGGTTCTGTTCTGTTATTTCCTTCTGTTCCTTTTTCGTCTATTTTATTGATTGATTGATTTCTTAGTACCGTAGCTTGCATCAGTGATTTTCTTGTTAGATGTAGTTAGTAGTACACCCTAACAGAGACTGCTATACCATGACAAAAGTGACCCTAACCATGTATGTTTTTTTGTAGATTGCATATTGTATGACGGTAGGTAGGATCTTCTTAGACCTTTATTGTTGGGGGTTTGACCGTAGTGAAGATTAAATAAAGAGGTTATGACTGGACAGAAAGAGACAATGTGCCTTCAATTTCGAGGATAAATATTAATTTAAATAAAGAGTTGAGAATTTAATATGGCAGAATTGACGATTTGGTTAGATCATTAATTTTTATGAAGATTATGATATGATTGAATTTGTCATTAAAACTCGAGAAAATTAAGGAGATTATCATTATATTTATTTGACTGCAAGATATAAATTTAAATTTATAATTGAAGGTGGTATTTGAAGATTTCATAAGTATTACATTGTTGAGTATTGTGTGAAAAAAAAATCGAGGAATAAGATCACAAATGGATTGGTGTTTGAAATCAAATTTTTGGGATAGGATTTTAGATTTTATAAATATCCATTGATTGGATTATTTAGAGGATTGGATATTAAATTTTTGAGTATTAGTGATTAACTTAAAAATTTTAAGGAGATTGTGATAAGAATGGAATTGATTTTTGATGATTTTCAGGAATATGATATTTATAGAAATTTGAAAATTTTGTGATATAACAATATGAATTTACTTCATGATTATATGGTTTGATAAAAAAAACTATTGAGGATTTTAAATTTCGAGGACGGATTTTTTTTAAGGTGGGTAGACTTGTAACCTCCGTATCCTGAAATTCGTACTTAAATATTGTTATTAGGTTAATTTGGGGATATTAAAAATTTTCACAATTTTTGGTTAATTAAAACTAGTAACAATAACTTTTTAGGACTTTTAAGAATTTATTTTAGAGTCAAACATAATTAAAAATATTTAAAACTTTTATTTTAGGTTCTAAATAATCAAATATATTTTCTAGAATTTTCTCAGAATTTTCTGAGTATTTTTAATATTTATTGGGAGTTATTTAGGCTAATAACTAAGTTTTAGGACTTCTAGAATTTATTGTGCAAGACCAAAAATATAGAATCAATCCAAAAAAAATTCTAGTGTTTATAATATTATTATATATTTTCTGAAATTATTTCAGAATTTTTGCAATATTTTTAATATTTATTTTTATTTAAATAGGTAAAACTAATTTTTAGAGCTTCTCCTAATTATAGTAGGAAACCTATGAACATAAAATTGTTCCAAGTATTTTTCTAGGGTTTTTAGGTTCAAAATATTTTTTTTTATTTTTTTCAGATTTTTATGATTATTTTTAATGTTTATTTTGAGTTATTTAGATTTTAAAACGACTTAAATAATGTTTTGATAAAGGCAAATCAAAAACAAATAATATAAACAAAATTATCCAATCAGATTCTGACATGTGTTATCCTATATTTATCATTCAGCCGCATGTCAGTGCATCTACATCTATATATATATATATATATATATATATATATATATATATATATATATATATATATATATATATATATAATATAATAACCTTAATTATTCCATTATTTTAGAGAGAGAGATTTTGGAGAATTGTCATCTAGGATTCTTTCATCTTTCAGAAGCCATTACTTATAGCTCCGGACTCCAAACGTGGTCCAGTTTCTTGCATTAGAACCGTATTGAGGTTATCTTTCTGAATATATAAATTTTTTTACGAAATTTTGAAAATTAAATTCTGAAAAATTCGTAGAGTATAGCATGTCCGAAAATAGATGAGTCTCGATATTTTCATGATTTTGGGAGAACCAGGAATCAGAATCATGAACCGTTTAAAGTTTACAAAAGATAATATCAAGATCATTGACATATATTTTTCCTAGAATTTAATTCGAAGTATTTCTATACTATTAATTCTGTAGAACTTCTAGGTTAGAAATTAACCACCGTTGCACAATACAAATTTTGTATGTGCAATAATTTTCAAACGAATTTGAATTCGGACGAGCCATAAATTCTAACATTTTTTTGACACTGAAATCTACATGAAATCATGCATAAAAGTTGAGTTTGTATCGGTTGACTTTTTGGTCAACAGATAGCCTCGATTTGTGTGCCATGATTCTCGAGTTGATAAAATTCAGTTTCTTTGGACAAAATTTAGGAATTAACCTAAAAATCAGAATAATAAGATTAAAATAAGATTTTAGAGTAATTATTTCATAATTAAATAAATTAAAATAAATTATCTTTTGACATGGTAAAATTGTAATACATAGGCTATTTGGACTATGACTTGGACTCTGATTCATACCAGCTAAAGACCACAGGTGAGTACATTCTCTTACAATTTTTATTATATTAATTATCTCTATGATTCTAGTTGTATAGCGTACATGAATTTGATACTATGTATGCACGAGTTGGCATCATCGAGACCGGTCACGAGGAATCGTGATTGGGATCCATCGTGCTAGCTGGAAAAACGGAGAAATATTAGTAGATTATGTGATCATACCCAACTCTACATAAATCATAGCTCATCCACACCCCACGTCGGTGCAGCCTGACCATTACATGCCTCATAGCCTGTTATGTATGATTAGTCTGACTATTGCTTGCATCATAGCTATCCGGATGGTTAGCCTGATCTTACATGAATCATAGCTAGTCATACATAGCAAGCCTGATCAGTCCCAAGCCGATCACATGATATGCTGATGTTTCACACACTTAGCTAGATAGTCTATACATGTATCTCTAGTTTATTTATCTAGCATTTTTCCATATTCTAGTTATTGTTCTAGTATTCACCTATATTCCAGTTCATTATTCTAGCATGCACTTGTATTCTTGTTCATTGCTAGTGTACCATTGATGATGACATATGCTCCAGTATTTATATTTCCAGTATTTTATTATCTCCAGTATTTCTTATTGCCAGTATTTATATCCATCTTGTATTTCTTTACATTGTATTATAGTTTTTGTCAATATATATGGAACTGTTGTTAGTGCTTGTACTTCGTTCCATCCTAACTGGAAATATTTTTCCAGACCGTGACTTAGAGGACTTATTTTCGGCATACTTGGAGATTTGGATGTATTGATTGCAGGTTAGACTATTTATTATTGTTAGACTTATCTTGTATTTTATTTGTTTTCTTCGATATCTCATCGTGCTTTATTTCTGTGATTGAGTATTCCATATTATATGGTGATATCTGTGTCTCCTTATGGAGTTGGATATTCGTGTGAGATTGATTAGATAGATTATTGACCTAGACAGCGTTCTACCGTCGATATTGCAGCGTAGGCTGGATGTACCCACGCACTCGTGCCCAAATTCTGGGTGCGGGTCGTGACAGTATGTATAGTTTGGGATGCCTTGCTATTATATGTTTGATGATCATGTATCTTGTAACTTGTTGCTTTCTTGAGATTAAGACACTTAGGATTCTTGACCTAGGAATGACTATTGGATTTAAGAGTAAACCCACATGTCTAGACAGCCATGACTGTATCTTGGGGTATAGAGTACTCTGGTATTCGTAGTTGGCTTTGTTTGTCCCCGCTCTCCAGTATTCTAGTTCTAGGAAGTGACATAATTTTAGTGGTGGCCTATGCAGGTCTGAAAATTCAGAAGTGTAGGAGTTTACTAGTATTTAGATGTCTCAATCATGATACTACTTGATCTACTCTAATATTGATTCTATATCTCTAAATCTTTAACTGATACCTGCCTTCATTCTCGATAACTCTTGTCCTTCCGATTTGATCATAGTGTCCTCTTTCTTTCAGGGACACTGTTTTCGGTCCTTCTGATTATTTATGCCTAGTTCCTCCAGTAGCAGGAAAGCATCCAGTCGACCAACAAATCCTCGAGGCTCAGCCTCAATGTTCCGGGGCTGGGTCAAGAATAGCTCAAAATGAGGAACCCCAAACCCACGCAGTATCTCCAATAGTAGCAATTCTACCCGTGCAACCAGTACCTGATGCAGGAGGGGACAACATCGTGCTACTTGGTATCCTTAGAGATTTGCTAGCCTCTCAAGGACGTCAGGATAACACCCTCACTCGGTCAGTGTAGGAGGCTTTCGAAAGAGGCGGACCTCGTGCCAACAACTCGGCAAGCAATTTCAAACGCCTCCAACCCTTGTATTTCTATGGCACCGAGGATGCGATTGCATCGGACGATTGGCTTCAGGACACTGAGACTATTCTAGAGGTAGCTGAAGATTTGGCTAGAGAACAAGTATCGGTGGTTCGGTTGCAGTTGCTAAATCTGGTCCGAGACTGGTGGGCAGCACAAATTATTTCTTTGGGCACACCCATCCCTTGGGCCATTATCAGTAAAAGATTTTAGATCAGATACTTTAACACAGTATCATATTATGATCTGCAATAAAGGTTGAACAATCTGAAGCAGATGAACAGTATTGTTGACGATTATGCGGCAGAATT